>JAPYZA010000819.1:0-31363 GCA_030522685.1 Eupelmus azureus | reverse complement strand
TTTGTTTTTACAACCCTTACACATCCGTTCCGTTCTTCCGTGATTTTTGTTTCATTGATCGAGTGCGTGTCGTTTTCGAAAAATCGGCGGCGAGGAAGAATGGTCTAGAGGCGATCATAGACATAGAGACGCGGGCGGGCCCAGAGAGCGATATCGTTCTTTTTTATATATTTTTATTCTCTTCATAATATTTTTTTTTTCATATTTTTTTTTGGTATTTTGTTGTCAGCCCCTTTTGGCACTTTTTCGTCTGCAACACTCGCTTGGTCCTTGGGTAATACATAAATCGTCGACGAGGAGAGCGCGGCACGCACAGCGCGTGCATACGCATGCGCCGCGTGAATACACATACACAATAACGGTACATATTCGCAATTCGAAAAAGGAAGAATCAAGAGACAGTAACGTGTCACAATGATAATATTCTCGTATAGAAAAAAGGGTATAGCTCGAATGTATGTATATATAATATATTTATAATATTGATAGTCATATCTTTGGTTCCGTTTAAATCGTTCGCTCAACTCGCTCCCCCCCCGTCATTACACGAGCTCGCCGCCGCAATTATTGCGGCCGTCGAGCTTTGCACTCGCGAATTATATGATGGGCTGCTACGACGTTCAATCTCTCTCTCTATCTTTCTTTCTCTCTCTCACTCTCAATCAATCAATCAATCTCTCTCTCACGTGGAATAACGTATATATTTATTTATATGCGTATATTTAACAAAAACGCCGTGCGCCCGGCTCGCTCTGTGTGGCTTCGACCGGCGCTCCGCATTAATCACGCAATGGGAGAGAATCGCGTCGTCTTCATTATTTTATATATAAATTCGTGGGCCGCCGCCGCCGATGGTACAGCAACAGCTGCCTCCTCGCCGCCGCCGTTTGCTGCTGCTGGTCATCTCCTTGCATGTGTATTCTCTCTTCTCTCCTCTCCACTCTCTCTCGTGTCTCCTTCAAAGTACGTCGTGACGACACGACGTGGCGCTCGTTTGCTTCCTTTACATGATTATGCACTTGCCCTTCTCGGCCCAGGGATTGTTCTTCTTGTCGGGCGCGTGGATCAGCGGGTCGTTCTTCTCATTCTCCTCGACGTACTCGCGCATCCTGGAACGGAAAGAGACAGAGAGGAATGAGTTAGTCATATATTGTTTGAGCTTTGGAGGTGTATATTGGGGATGCTTTTTTTTGTTATTTTCGGTTTGGGAGGTGGTGGTTTTGTGGACGAGGTACATGCATTGCGAGGAAATTAAGGGGGAGTTTTTTTATGAATTATGGAGCTTGGGTGGATGTCAGGTGTGATAAGGTTTGTCGTCTTTTTTCTCTTGGAATGTAGAGAATTAATGATAAGTTTATATGGTGGTTTAAGGTGATGTAAGAAGGTTATTCAAACGGTTAATGTATGTAATCGATTGCGTAAATAAAATAAGCGTAGGCGTGCTGATCTGTATGAAAAACTAATTGGATTTAAACATGTTGCAAATATGAATTCCAATAATAAATTGAAAGAATTTATGAATTCAATTTGCTGCTTCAAAGCTCAAGCGAGAGCGTAGTTCTTTGGCTTTTACGCCTGCAATAAAAATGAGTGATACTATGTAAAATAACGTTTCGATCTCAATCTATTACAGGCCGATTTACTCCTTACGAAATTTCTCAGGATATTACTGCACTTATTTTAATCGCCACTACACAATCTCTCAAAATCGCTCGATACTCAAGCCCAACTCCCATAACACACCTGAATCTAAAACCAGACCCGCCCTGAATCCAGCTCACTCAACAAAATCAACACACACCTCCAGCGACAAAACAAACCAACAAAAAAAAAGCAAACAATCTAAATCAGAGCGAGCCCCTCGGCAAAAGCCCCAGCGCCTATCCTACACACATCAAACGCGTGCACGCGCGTGGCTCGCCTCATCGGTGCGCGTTCCACTTTCTACAAAGGCCGTATGGAGATGCAGAGACTGGCTCTATACATTAAAACCCAAGGAGAGAGAAGCCGAAGGAAGGAAACTGGCCAGCTCTATATAACCTCTCTGATAATAATTGTCTTGTGCGTGCCGGCGCGCGCGCGTCCGGCTGTGCCTATAGATACGAGATCTCGGGCCTGCGCGCTGCGCTCAGTCCGTTAAGGGAAGCTTGAAGAAAGGTCCAGGCGGTCGCTTTTTTACCGGCCGACCTAATTAACCTCCTTTTTCCCCGCGGCCGATTAACGATGGAAATACGCTAGGAGCTATTATTACGGGCGCGGTTTTAAATTGGGCGAAAGGTAGATGTGTGTATATACACGCAGTGCGGAGGAAAAACAATGCGTGAGTGAAAGAGATCGCTCGGCGTGGAAAAGGTTGAGAAGTCGCTGATGAAACGGAGTTGACATGGACTCGATTCGCTTTTTATTTTTTTCTTTATTATCGTTTTTTTTTTTAATGTCATTCCGCGGCGTTGCGCGTTGTAATTATAACACTTCGCGCCGTTAAGAATCTTGCAGCAACCGTGCGGGGATTGATTTTACAGCTATTCTTGCGACTCGGCGAGAAGCGTGTTATTATCCTCCTTCGAATGTTATGCGCGTGCTTTTTTTATCTGATATAATTAGTATCATTAATAATGGCGCATTCTTCGCGGATGATGATTTATTGTTTTATGCAGAAAAATCTGATTGGAGATAGCGTGCGAGGATGTTAGCGTCTGAGGATGGGAGGGAATTAAGACGCGAAGAAAGAAGCTTTGACGTTTGTATGAACAAAGGAACGGCGAAAGAATCAATGAAAAAAAGTTACGAGGGTAATTATTGAGGAGTAACTGGTTCGGCTTGAAGAATGAATAAATTTTTATTACGAGGAAGTCAAAATATCTTTTAAAATTTGAACGGTCCATCAATCATTCGATAACTTTCACTAGTTAAGAATGGATTGACTTTGACGTTAAAGGCGGTAGATTTTGGATCTCTATATAATATAGATGTTACATTCAATGATGGTTTAAGTTTAATGGTTTTGAGATCTATTTTTAAAAAGGCTTTTATAATTTCGAAGGCGTTGCTACTAGTTTCTAACGATGAAATATCACATATCTATTAAACCCCTTTTACTATATTTATCAATTACTAACTCAATAAAATCAATTCTCCCATCAATAAGTGTCCCGTCGGAAAACCCAACAAAGCCATAAATCCATCACCTCCACACCAGCCACCTCAGCCCAGAGTCGCAACGTTCCAATTTTACCATGTACAGTGCCACCGCTTACCGTTAATTTCTCAACAGTAAAAATTCCTTCCTTGCGCGAGATGCAGACTCATACGATACCATAACGAGCCTCGCACTATCAGCCGAGATGCGAACAGCCAGACAAGAGACGACGCGCCAGAAAAAACCTCCGTGAATTTAGGATATAGCCGCACAGACGCTCACACTCACACACACACACACACACACATACCCACAGAAGAAAACGGCGCTCGAGGAAAAGCGAGAATCATGCAGAGCCGGAGCTATCTAGGCTAACACACCGCGAGAACTGATCTACTTAGGCGCCACACGGAATACATCTCACACGTACATATCCCGCCATAACCGGCGCAGCTACTACATTCTCGCAACGGGGAATTCGGATTTTTTCCCTTCCTCCTCTCCCCCCAGCGAGGCAGATGATCTCTGGTTATTGCGCCAAGCGAGTCGTGAGCTAGCCTACTAGCTCGTTTTCGAAACCCCAGAACGCCGGGGCTGCATCTCGCACAACACGTGTCACTCGACGTACTCCGAACATCCATCACCCCCCTGTCTCGTGTCTGTTGGGCTAATGCACGATCCGTGCGCGAGTGCGAGGCTGAAATATCGCAGGTTATCTTGTTACTTGGAGGGATTTTTTTTTCCGGGTGCGATCGGGTAATTATGACGGTTCTGGTGAGCGGATCGGATATTAGACTGGTCTGGGCTCAGTGTGCGGTAATAGAGGAAATTTTGAAAGCCCGGAGGTGGGATGCTGGATTTTACGTTGGAGTTTTTCGGTCGGGAGAGAGAGACACGACTTACATTAGATGCCATTACAATGGATTTGGAGCGTTATGTAATTTTGCCGGGCTGAAAGTGCTGTATGAGCTGGGAGTATGACGATGCAGGTTGGATATGTGATTTTGTAAAATTTACTCTGCTTGGGTTGTGTTATATAAATGCGTTTAGGCCGGTTTATTTATTATTATCGAATTTACTTTACGGCTCGGCGGGATTTATTTTTGACCTCTTGTCAAGCTGCAGGAGGATTCGTAACTAGGCATGCGGATAAGTAACTGCATGCTGTAAATATTTTATTGCATTTGTCTTTGACTGTGCATTAGAATTCAAGAAACTGTTTTGTAAGACTTTTTATGAAATTTTAAATCTAGAGGTGAATGTAGATTCTGTTTTGTAATTAAATACACGAATTAATATTTTTATAATAATCTATAATTTTACAGTAAATTCATAAAAGTAAATACTTTCAAAACGTATAATCATTCATACAATCATTTTACTTTCCGCGGTAATAAAATTAAGAAAAATAGCATTTATCCATTATGCAAAGGAATAATAATTAATAGTACAAACGAAGCTTTATTATTGCATCCAGGGTTTCCTTTGATTCGATAGATTTCCGCGAATAATACAATACTGACGTTATCACTTTTTTAATACTTTCATAGCGTTGCCGTGTGATATCACTTCGGTCTACGCGGCCTTTAACCTTGCCATTCACCGGATTTTTATTGCCTATAGGCTGGACTTTCAGTGTATGATGTGAAATTCTTGCACGGCTCTATAAGTTGGCTTGAATGTTTTGCTGTTTCTCCGTTCAAAATATTTACTCGAAACTTTTGACAAAAACACTGCGGGATTTTAACGGATGCGTTGTTCTTTCGAAAACTGGAATTTACCTTAATGATTCATCATTTGGTTGTGAGTTTGATTTAATTTAAAAATTTAATTTTTGCTATAAATATATTTATCAATATATTGATTTTTTTTCTTTTCATACAAAATATTTGTTGTAACAAAGAAAGAGATATTTTGATTTTTAATAAAGAAACTTTAAAGAGGCACGGGAAACTAAAAAGAGCTAAATTTTGTTTAAATATTACGTGAATTCCGCTGTTTAAAAAATAATATGCAAATTTATAAGAAAATTTACAAATTGAATTAATAATTATTTATGTCTTTTATCACTGAAAGTTGAAAAACACCTGCATCTGATAATGTAATTATAAAATTTTCTTAATCTGATTTATTGAGGAATGTTTACTAATAGACTCACTTTCTTTAACGAAATTCTAACATAAATATTAAGAAATCTTGTAGATTTTAAATCAAGAAAACATACATAGTTACATAGTATATTCAATACTCTATCTAATCTATACAGTGTAGATACCATTAAAAAATGAAATTTATTAAATTTAAGAAATTTAAGAAATTTTATCATATATAACAGACTATCAACATAGTTGAAAATCCGTTCACGTGTATTACCACTTTCCTTTGTTAAAATTATTACCACATAGATGAATATTAACATCTAAACTACTCAACTCGTGTATTACTTAAAATAAAAAAAAAAAAAAAAAATTCAATCATAAATCCACAACCCAAAACTCATCCTCGCAAAACTCTCTCCATCACCCATCCCAGCAAGTAGCCCACATCGATCACCTCTCCAAAAACGAATCCCGACCCCACGCAGAATCTCCCGCCCTCAGCCTGCAGTTTTATGACGGAAATGAAACCCAAGTAGTAACAGCCGCGCTACAAGCTTGAAGAAAGGCTCGAGAGTCCGAATCAACTTGGCTAGCCAGCGCAATGACAGCACAGAAAACGGGTTCAGCTCGCTCGCTCGCGAGCTAACGTTGCGTTTTCCTCTTTTTTCGCATTTCTCTCTCTCTTGCTCACTCTATTGCCGTGCTCGCTCTCTCGTATACACATACACACGAGAAGCCGGTGAAAGGGAATTGCGCGCGCGAGCGAGCGAGAGGATTTGCGTTCAAGGCGAGCTGTAGCGTATATACGTGTCAGTGTGTGTGTGTGTAAGCGGCGGCCTACTCGAAGGAAGCTTTCGGACTTTGTTTCAGTGCGCGCCTGTCGTGAAGGTGTAAAGTGAGCATGGGAAATGCTGAGAAGCGTTAGGATAATATGAATGTTATTATGCGTTTTGTAAGATAAGAGATGGAAGGAATAAGTGTGTTTACGGTCGGAATGGGAATTCCGGCGCGCGGGAGGAAATAGGGTTTGAGATTGATTCGTGAAAAAAAGGGTATTACACTGTTTGAAATTTCGCGCTAGAAAGTAACGCTGACCGAGGATAATTAAAAGTCAAAAAAAATGAAGAAAAAACAAAGACATTTACTTTATGAAATTTAGATGCAAACTGTACCTTCCATCGTTACTTTCGTTATTACCCATTTTAATATCTATATTGCCGGTAACTACCGCTCTAAATGCACGCATGAACTGCAGCGCTCTGCGCTGCCGGTGCGCTACGGAAACTCTCGAATTCTCAGGCAGCGCGATTAAATCCCGCGCTGTGTATTCTTTTTTGCCTAATTTCGCCGAAGACTTTTTACCGGGGAGAATGAGAAAAAAAGAGACAGCGACGAATCGAGAGCGTGCGAGAATACATTTTAGTACGCGCTCGATCACGGCTGCTTCATTGCTTGGCTGCTTGTATGTAAAGGGGAGAGCGTGAGTTGTAAAAATCCCGGGAATTAGCGATAATCGGGTTGCGAGGATAAGTATAGGCTGGGTTTAGAGTGGAGAGATAGTTTTTTTGGAGGATTAATTGTTGTTTTTAAAAGAATATTAATCGAGGGAGTTTGAATGTCTTGTTATAGATCCACAGAATACGGAAGTAATTTTTATTTAATCTTTTGGATAAATAAATATATACGAAATTATGAATGAATACTTAATTGTAATGACTAGATTCATGTTACTTTTAAATAAAAAATTAATAAAGATTGAGTTGAGTTTGTTTAGAGTAAAGTTGTTATATTTTAATAGTCTTCCAGAATCAATATCTTTTTAAATTATTTTTTGGTAATTCCAATTTTTTATTGTATAAAAATAAAGTGAAAAAAATAAGAATTTATTTGCATACTAAAATATAAGCTATTCTTGTAAAGAAAAAAAAAAATTTTTTTTCAAACTTAACACAAAAGCATAAAGGTATTTTAAAAAGGACTGTTTCATTTAAACCAAATTTAAAATTTAATTTCTTTATTTAATGTAATGGGAATTGTAATTTTGTCAATGCTTTTAAATATTCTAGATTTAGAATTGAGAACATTTTGAAAATTCTTCAAATTTATTCTTTAGCTTTCATTAAAACTTCTCAAAATGAATATATTTGAATTTTAAAATTTTTTGTGTTATTAAACTACGATATTAATATTTGCAAAAAAAATATTTGCACTCTTTTAATGAGAAATTTATGGACTGATCATGATTCATCAATGTATATAGAAAGGAAAAGAAAGGCCATCAAGACATAGAATAATAAAGCTAATTACTATGCAAGTTATAGACTAGTGATTTTTAAAAAGTTTGCGTTTTGAGTCTTAAATTTATTTTAGAAAGTCCACAGAAATTTTGTATTAATTTTTCATGTGTTAAATAAGTATAAGAGAAAGGAAGCCATAATTTTGGAGTTTATAGAATTTCTTGTAAGCTAAACCACATATTTAGGTAAAAGCAGGCATTGTTTGTGCTAAAGATTTACGTTGATTTAGTATCGATGTTAATTGATTTCTTTGTGCAAATTAACTGCGTGGGAAGGCTATAAATTTTATCCTTTTTTCGCGAATCTTATTTATCATTTAACAACGTCAGTATTAACAGTCACCGGTGACTCACAAGATAGGGCTCATTATTTATTTTTTATTATACCTACGTGTATAAAAATAAGTGTTACAGCTTAGTTTTTAAAATTAATATATAAAAGAGTAATTATAAATACTCAATCTTATAATTTTAAATTTATCTCTAAAAAATAGCTATCATGATTGTCTACGATATAAAAATTATAGTCGTAGATTACATTTTTTATCCTGTCGGAAAGAAATAGAATTTTTAAAATCATTGTAAGGAGAACGAGCATCGCCTCGGGGTGAAACTTTTTATTGTCATAAGAACCGGCCGTTAATTCCCAGAATTCACACAATATTAAAAGACACTTAACAAACCCCAACATACACATCGCGATCCTTAAATAAATTATTTCAAAAAGAAAGAGAGAGAAAAATGAATCGCATTATAACAATCTCACCTTAAAATCAATAATGAGAAAACGCGAAGGAAAAAAGGAAAACAATCGGGGCAAAAGTACACCTCCACAACGTATTGCCTGCATCCACGCGACGTGACTCACACGACAGCCTCTTACGAGCAAAACTTCAGCAAAATTACCTTCATATTACAACCGACTCCGTAGTTTCTGCATAATCTCGCTCTCCCGCTCGCGGAAGCAGAAAAACGCGGCAAGTACCTGCGCTCGGCGTCGCTCGAATGACGCATGCATCCCTCATTGACGATTATTTTAATGAGCGCGGTTCCCATCGGCCGGCCGTTATAAATCATAACTCCGCTTCTCCGCACTTTCCAGCAACAATATATACACGGGGGCCTTGCTGAGCCCCCTATCAGATGCCGTACACGCGCGCGCGCTCGGCTTACGTAACAATCGCTCAAAGCCCAGACTCGCACGCCCACGCGACAGCCGAAGAATCGATCGATCGCGATCGCGGCGAGGTGGAGATAGGAGATTAAAAAAAAAAGTTGGCGAACGAGAGTCGTAACGAGAGAGAGAGAGAATGAAAAAAAAAGAGCGCGCGGTGCAACGAACTCGCGAGGTACGTAAGAGAGATCCGCGACGCGTGAAAAAAAGGTCGTTAGCGCGAGCGAGCCGCGGATAGTTGGGGGGGAGGGGGGAAATGCAGCGGGGAGTTAGATGCCGATAGACAGCTTCTTGGCACGGGAGTAAGTGTATTCATACGGGCGGTTGTGTGGAGAGCGGCGCCAGGAGCGAGGCGATCGAGGAATGGGTAATGACGGATGGGATGGAAGCGTTTTGTTGAGTAGGTAGGGGGGTGGATTGAGTGTGCGGTTTGTGGGGTTTTGATTGGGAATTTTGGGTGTGTCGTTTAGATAGTTTTCGGAGGCGGAGGCGTGATTCGTGGTTATGGAATTGAAAAGTAAGATGTTTAGTCTGGCGGTTGTTTAAGAGACTTTAATTGTTTTAGTATATTAAAGATGAATTAAAAACGGGAAAAAAGTTATAATAGGAAATTATTATACCGACTGCATCTATGTTTTTTATAAACCATTAAAATTCCTGTCTTAATTGTAATTACATTTGCGAAATGCAATCCAAACAATAATAGTAATTGATATTAGCATAAACAATCACCCTCAAAACATGCATCCCAAATCTCAGCGACTCCCACCAAACCCCTCAAAACCAGGCCCCCCCCCCCCCCAAAACCCCAACTCCCGCAGACTCATCCGCTTTCTACTCAAATTTATTTTACAGCTCATTTCTTTCAACCACGGCTTATTTACGCATCGCTGTCAATAACCAACTCGCAACCCACGAAAAGCATTGTCGTATCGGCAAAAGCCATGCAGAGTTACGTATATGATTTAGTACCAGGAAACACCTCTCCGGGGAACGATCAGATCAAACCGAGCGCCTGTAAGTGGTAACAGTTTTTCGCGCGCGAGACACACGAGTCGTCGACGCTCTCGCGAAGACACGCGGACGTTTCTACTTAAATGCGCGCGCGAGTGAGAGGGCGAAAAGGCGCCGAGTGAAGCGTGGCGAGAATTTTTCAAGACTATACTCCTCGACAAAGGCTTTTAACTATTTTCACTCGGGCTGCTCTCTGTGAATTCAAAGTGAGACGCTTGTTGGTTTTGTTTTGAGTGGAGGTTTTGGAATGGATTTTAATGGCGTTGGATGATATTAGATGCGTTTTGATTTTCGCAAGCAAATTAATTTGGTACAGTTATTACTCAATAATTTTCAGTATTGCATATAGAATAGTCGGACGGTTCTGCCAGTACTAAAGACTGAAATTTCTCACAGCGATTTAATTAAGCGGTCTTGAGTCTCGAATTTCGATCTTGCAGAGTATACAAGCCACGTTTCGCGGCTAAGTATTACAATTCACCACTACAGGGCAATTTTCGATAAAAAATCTAGCCCCAGAAGGCAGTGCAACCAGTCCCGGGTCCGCCTTGAAAAAGTGAAGTGCAATTTCAGGAGCTGCCGGCGCTCGCTAAAAAAACGCCCAAGATCGAAACTTGAAAACCCATGGCTACTTTCATCCGGTGTATTTAACAGGTTAGAATACATAAGCCCCCTCGATACGCGCGGTGTATATCAAGCGAGCGTCTGACTAAACTCTATCCTTGCTCCACTTACTCACGCTCCTTTCCTCGCCCATCCGCTAATCAAAAATATTAATCACCCGTCCAATTAACTCTCTTCCATTTCAAAATTAAAAAAACCCAGCCGAAACAACTTGAAAAACAACTCGGATCCTCATCTCATATACATAAAAACAGCGTCGAGCCCGAAGACCCAAGTTTTCATCACTCCAACGAAAAAGCCCAGCGTCAGCGCTCCCTCCGCAAAGTCACGAGCCTCGCCGAGCCGCAGCAACATGTCACCTCTTATCGCTCCCCGCATACACACTTATAAATCCATCTATCCTCAAGTGTATAACCGCGGCTATTGTCCGACCACTCGGCGAGGAATTCGCCCGATCGGCGAAAAACGCCCGAGCACACAGCTATATAACACTCGCGCCCGGCTAGACCCTGCGCACTTATACCACACGCTCGTGTATATACGTGTACAGGCGGTGCGGGCCTTTCACTCTCTCATAGCTCTCGACGACGGCGAAAGTTTTTGCCGGGCTGCTCGTTGCCGCCGAGCGACTCGTCAATTCGTTATAACGTCCGCTCGGCGCATAATCGCGAGAGGAGTTTTAGCCGGGCGGATTGGGAGGAAAAAATTTGGCCGGAGCTGCGGGCGCGTTACGGAGGTGTAATGTAATGTAGAGTTGTAGGTGGAGTGGGGTTTTTTTTATCGGTTGGCGGAATGTTGTTTTTTTTGGTGTTTTTTTTTGTTTTGTGGTGTTGGAGTTCGTTTGGGAGTCTTTATAGGGAGCTGATTGGTTTTGGGATGGAATATGGTACTGATTTGGAGTTTTAATTGATGGTTATGATTTATTTACTGCTGGTAGTGATTTATTCTTTTAAAGGAGCAGTAGATCATTATTTAATGAAAAAAATGCTTGGTAATGATTTGTATTGTTTACAGACGGTTAAACAAAAGAATAATTTTACTTGATAAAATGGTAATTTTTGTGCCACCGTTAATAGACTAATGCTTGTTTAACTGTTTGCTTATACGAGATAAAAGGAAATACTTAAAGTGAGATTTGTATTCCAGTGTGTACTGTTGCGAAGGTTTAAATTACTTAATTGCCTTAAAGTAGTTTGTCTTCAATCGTGTACAATATGTTCGTGACTACTTGTTACATAACAGAATGGTAGCTTTTATAGGAATTGGTTTAACTGCACAATATATCGATTACTGAAAATAGACGATTAATTGTAATTTAAATGTCATAAATATACGCAAGAAGTAAAATTTTGTAGAAAGCTACGTGATTATTGGAACGCTCTCATTTCCAGGCTCCACGTGCGTTATATATCTTTGATATAAATACCCTGGATTTCCTGTGCGAACTTGACTTTTATTTCGCATATTAGACGAGCGCCATTTCCTTTCTATTTCAGGTTAATTAAGAAATTTGATATCCGTATTTAACTGGAATTGCCTCTAATAAATTTTAACTTTTAATTATTTATGACACTGATTATTCATATTCGAATTAGTGAAGAATTTTTTTTCTTGTGTCGATTCAATTAAAATTTTAGTGTATTAAATACGTAGACGTGTTTTTTATATTATTTTTGACCTTCTGGAATTTTTTATTTTGCTGAGAGGCTATAATTGTATTCTTTTAGATGATTAGTAATATATTTTTTGAATATTATTATTAACAGTTCATTTGACAAAATCCACGATAATATCATTTTATGAAAATAATATAAAAAATAATAAAAATCTATGAAATATAATTAAATTTGATATAATTAACATAAAAATTTGTTTAAATTTTTTAATAAGATAGTAGCACTAACAATATATTTTAAATCTGATTTATCAATTATTAAAAAAAAACCTTCTACTTATAATGAGACTGCAGGATAATCTTTATTTTTATTGTGATAAAATTTTTTGTAATAATTTCAATAAAAATAAGTCCACGAGAGATTATATCTTTTTTTAATCAAAAGATATCTCGTGCTTATATCATTTTTATTATCGAATTTTTAGAATTTATTATTTTTAAGATTTTATGCTATCTATTGTCTTCACACAATTATTGATACGGAAAGATGAATTTGAGATAAAATTTGAAATCGTTTTGGAAATTACATCATAAAGCCTTCTATTATATACTAATGAGCCAGATGGCGATTTCACTAGTCGTTTTTCCTTCGTTAGAGTGTTCCGTACTACTTTCTATTTTTTTAGTTATAAGCTTTATTTTTAGGGCCCCTGAATATTTTTAGCATACTAGTTTTGTTGATCTACTTTTTTCACTGTTTTCATTTTCAATATTTTTTTCGATTCACTATTCAAACTTTTAAAGATATATTTAATCATCTCTGATCTCTGATGAATAAAAAATATTAATATAGATTTTAATATTACATATATCTTTTGGCTATAGAATTTGACTGTAGACATTTATTAGCTCTTTGAAAAATATAATTGCCTACAGACATTAATTCACATGTGTCACTTGAACGTATTACTTATTACTTTTCCTTTCTAAGTTACAACTTTTGGAGTCATCAATAATACTCTTTTAATACTTCCCATAAAGCAGCTTCAAATTTCTTTAATAATTTCCCATAATTTTCACTTTTAAAAAATTCATTGATTTCACAATTACAATCCTCCGAGCATCTAACAGACCAAAACTTTCGCAACTCTCCCCGCAGCCCGTCGTGAAAAAGCCTCGAAAATTGAAAAACCTTAGCCAATTCATTCCCCGGTCATAAATAATCAAAATACAAAACTCTCTTAGCACCCGGAAAAGGAAAAAAATCTTTCATAACCCCAAAATGTCAGCAATCCCCAATTATCTAATCCACTGCGGAAACCACAAAAAAAGCGCAATCCGAAGATGCTCGCCGTCACCAAGGCGCATAAGGGAATAAATCACTTTGCGCTCTGGCCTAACTATACCCAAGCCTGTATAATTCGAGAAGACCTCGTTATATACCAGGCTCACAACTAGCAGCGGCCTGACCGTCGATATACGCTATACATATAACACATATATTGATGTAACCGAGACGCGACACGAGCGCTCGCTATTATGTAAAAAATAATAATTTGTCCCATGCGTGCGGTCAAAACTCGAGAGAGCTCGGGGGCCATCGTCCGCGCACTTTCGCGTGTTACATAAAAACTGAGCTCTCTTTTTCGGATACCACCACTATATAAGTATGTATATATATACACACGCGCGCGCACGTGTGACATTTCCAGGTGGCCGCGCAGCAGACGACATAACCGCATTAGGTCATCGCCGATCGGCGATCTCGTTTCTTCTGTCCTTTCTTTATACTCTCGGCTGTATTACGAGCGCGGATCGCCGAACTTTCGCAGGTGCAAGTTCGTCATGCGGGCAGCTCGTCGTTCCACATTTTTTTTTCAACCAGCCGTACACGTGCTCGAGTTGCGCGGGTGCGCGCGCGCGCTCGCTGTTTTATGGCGGCGATCGAGCCGCTCGATAGGATTATTTATTTGCGGTCTAATCGCGCGCGGCTTTTTGCGGCTGCAGTTGTACGGTGCACGGGGCTAAGCGACTGCGGATTGCAACATGAGGGTTTTACGCTTGCGGATGAGCAATTTCGGGTTTGCGATTTTGCTGGTCCGATTAGGCGCGCGGGAATCGTTACGTCGTCGCGGGGATTTTTATGGTTTTTGGTGGGGGTATACGGTTGGATTCGCGATGCGGATTGATCGGTTGGATGTGAGGTTGAAGTTGAGAATATTTTTAGTGGTTGGGGTTTTGGGATTTTTGTTTAGTTTGTTTTTGTGTTTTGAGAGATGGTTATCGTGGATTTTATGAGAAGCAGGTGTATTGTTTACTGTTGGGACATTTTGTTAGTGATGATGATTCTAATTTAAGTAAAAAGTTCTTATAGTTTTCTTTTTTTATGGAAAATTTCACTATAATTATAGCTGCATGGCCTCTGATTATTAAGTGAAAAAAGAATTTTATGCTTAAAGTAAACATTAAGATGCTCTCGCATTTTTTTATTATCGCAGTGGTATGCGATAAAAAGACTCTTTTTGAAAAAATCGTACAATTTAATTAAAGTTTAAAATAATTTTGATTTTAATGAGCAAGTAAAAATCGAATGAAATTAAATGTTAAATAATTTGAAATTAACCAATTTGAAATTATGATTATTATTTTATAAAAAGGAGAATTATTATAAAATAATTACAAGATATAAAATAAATAAATTTCCAATCGTTTATCATATATAGAGCATTAAAATATTATCACAACCATGATATAATTCAATAAACCCCAACTCCAACAAATCTCACCAATCATAAACAGCCAAATTGCATCCGCTCAAATACAATAAAAACCACCCATAAAAAAACCCCACACGGAAACCACAAACAAACCCCTCGGAAATTCGTCGAGCCTAATCAGCCGGCTAATTTGAATACCTCGCTCAGCTCAAGCGAAATGTATAGGCACACAATTTAATTGCCCGATTATCAGCGCGTACGCACGCGCTTTCCGTTCGCATTCGCGATGCGCCCAATAAATCACTCAGCCAGCTCAACTGCAAAGATACCGGCCTTCTAGAAACAAAAACCCGCTCGCGAAAACGTGTACATATACACGCGAGCGTAAATTTTTCAGCCTTGACGGCACGCCGACAACGACGTGCCCGATTCTCCTTTATTTTTTCCTTCCAAGCGCTCACGAAGGCTTATTCATATTCGTACTGATTACAATGCTCGCGCGGATAATAATCCGCGGCCCCGGCAATTCGTTCCGAGTGTGCTTCTTCTGCCGCGTTTATTATTATTATTATTTTTTTTTTGTTTTCACCTCGCGGGAGCGACTTTCTTTAACGGGATTTCGCTGGTTAGGCGCGCAGCGCCGTTTCGATGATCGGCGTTGTTTTTTCTCGTTCGTTCGTTTTGTTAATTGTTTATTACGTAAAAAAAATATTAAGGCTCGAGCGGAGTGGAGAGATCTCCATTGTTTTCTTTGTACGTTCGGGCACGAGAATACGGTTTCTTTTTCTCTTATTGGCTCTTGCCGCCGGTTATTTTGGATATGTATCGTAAAACGTTTTATTTCCACCTATAAAGTAAAGATATTGATTTGGTTTTTTGAATTTTTATAGATGTATAAGAAGCTATTAAACTTTTTCTCGTTATAAACTTTTTTTACGATATTTTTTGTTTACTGCCGCAATTAGTGAATTTAGCCGCCGAGCAATGTTCACGTATCGTGACAAATAATTAAAAAGCTTTCATTTTAATTAACTTTAATTTTTGTTCGTTACAGTTATGGAATTATTTCTGTAAATTAGAGTACAAGCATTAAAGCTTGATTAAAAAGGTATCTATTTCAGAAAGTAATAAATTTAATGTATTTGTTACATCACACAGGCGAAAATTTTGTGTTTTGTATAAATTTTATTGAAGAAAACACATGAAACAGTTTCTGCGTCATTATTTTATATCAATATTTTATTGAGTAATAATTGTAAACCGAGGAAAGTAACACGATACACAATTTGCGTAGCTGATTTTTACTAGTTTAAATATGAACACACGCAGCGTGCTCAAATTTAAATTTTCAACTGTGCAAAGAACGCTAATGTGTTACTCTTTTTAAAATTAAATTTTATCTTGTTGTACTTAATTTTTTTCGCCTCATCATACGTGATTAGAAAAGCTAAGAATTAGATAATTAATTTCTTAGTTTTAAAAAAAATTCTATAAGAAAGTTATGAACAAAACATTTATTTCTATTAAGAAGAGCAGTGGAAGGCCAAGCGGAGAGCTCACCGGGCTCATGAAATTAATTGGACTAAAATCTTTTAATATATATAATTGAATCAAGTCAAATGTAAACTGACAATAATAATAATGAAATCAAACGACCATCAACATTAATTTAAAATTTACATCAAATCATTATTAAAAAAATAACAAATGCACCCACAATCATTCCCATCACACCATTCACGCACCCCACACAAATGTTTACATTCCCGCCCATACCCCATCACAACCGAAACCCTACCCACCCACAATAACTTAAGCAGACAAGATCAGACACACATCCACACCTCCCACCAAAACTCACACACACATCAAATCAACATTTTCACCGATGTCCATGAACGAGGCCTCTGAAATATGCAGAGAGCCGCAGGCTGGCGTATTGTGTAGCGCCAATAAAATGTGGTGGTGCAGTGCGCATAGCAGCGCGACGCCGCGTATTATACATATACTCCAGATGCGAGAGATGAATGTACCCGCGTATACGCGCCTACACACGTAGCCGCCTTTTTTTTTGTTCGTCCACTCCTGCGCAGCGTCCAACGCGCAGTCGCGGCGCACGCGCCCTGGGACACCCGCAGGTGTGTGTGTGTGTGTGTGTGTGCAATTTTTCTTTTTTTTTTCGAATGCATAGACTGTTTTTTGCATAATCGACGATTGCCAGCACGAGCTGCGATAATGAACAACGAAAATGCTAATTTAGCCTTTGTCTTATCGTTCGCTTTTCTTTTGCGCTCGTGGTTTGCTGCGAGGCGGTTGAGGAGCGTGTTTAGAGGATCGAGGAGAGACGCTGGAAAAATTATTGAAAAATTAGTGGATTTTGGATGATTGTGGATTGGTTGTACCGATTGCGATTGCGATGGAAAATTGATTTGCTAATTTTTTAATTGATTTTTAAAGTTAAATGATTTAAAAAGATGTCCTTAAAATTTTCAGTTTTCAATTTAGCTTTTAAGAATATGTATGCACAATTTTAAAATGGCTTTGGCACTTTATACTGGTGAAAAAATAATTGTGAATACAAGCTTACAATAAGCTGTGATGAACGACTTTTTTTACACAACTATTTTAACAATCCTCATATTTTTAAATCTTAGAACTCGACTTAGACATTCTTAAAAAAAAAGTTTTCATTCTAGAAATAATAGAAAAAAAAGTAAACGTACAAAAAAACAAAAAAAAAATCATTACTCTTGATACAAAAAACTATTAAAAATAGTAAGACACTTTAAAATTGAAGTGACATAATTTCATTCGAAGGCTTAGTTTATAAATAAAATAATATGAATTTTTATTTATATATCTTATAATTTATTAGTTTGTATATAAACAAAAATAAACCGAAAAAATATGCAGAGGGTAATAAAACAACTACTTATTTTCTCTCGAAATCCTTTCAATTACTTTAGTTTTAAAGTTAAATATTTTTATTAAATAAATCATAAATAATTCTGCAATAAATAGCTAAAGATTTTTTCTTTTCCCACTTCTATTAAACTTAAGACAAGAAATCATCGAAAAACACACAAATAGAGAATTAAATAGCAATTGATTTCGATACATTAATAAGATAAACTTTCATAAACAAATAAGAATATACATCCAATTTTCTACCCAATAAATTAATTTTCAACATCCGTTCATAAACAAATTCGCGAGCAACTGCAAAACGTAACCTGAGCCTCGTCGCCCGAATAAAAGATTGAAAAACAAAACAGCCTACTCGTGCACTTATCAGAATAAACTAGGCTGTTAACGTGTTCACAAAATGATTGTAATCTTATCGCACATCTAAATTTATCGCTTAATTTGAAATTAAAAGTGCCGTGTTCCGTGCAAAAAGAGAACTCGCCTCCCAAGAAGCGAGAGAAACCCGAGCGAATCTTATCTTCCAATTGCACAATTAAACATAACCCAAGGCATTATTTATCCATCGAACATTCAACATCAAAGCAGACAACCCTCGCACGGCCATCCCTCTTGTCGTCGAAGCCACAAACGAATTGTCAAGGCATCCTCGGCAAATCAATCGGCCCGACTCTCTCTCTCTCTCTCTCTCTCTCGTCCTTAAAAAATCATCCTGCCAATCATCCAACCTATCCCTCATTAAAACAAGCGTCCACATATCGACGGCTATTAATATGCTTTAAAGTTCCATTATGACGTCAGAGCCCGAGTATAGTAAAAGCGGCGTTCCCTCTCTCTCTCTCTCTCTCTCACACACCCCCACGGCCTTAGCGGATCTTCAACCCTCCCGCAGAAAGAGAGAGAGAGAGAGAGAGAGAGCATGAACGAAAAAGAGCCTGTGGCCGCGTCCCCCAAGAGCCCATAGTAGCCAGGGCGCTGGTTCGACGTGCAGCCAGTCCTCGGGATCTGGCCATCGTGCACGCAAAGTCGAACGCCCTCGCCTACTAGCCTGAGTATCGAGCGACTCGTCAACATGTGTCAGTCGCGTCCCATTTTCCACTGCACACGCTCTCAGCGACACAGGCTCTCACGCACACGCACACTCAGAGGCGCAGGCATCCATCTCGGCGATAACAATGTAGGCAGCCCAGCAATAGCAGAACAGACAGGAGCTCGGAGAGAGGAACAGACGACAGAGGCTGGACGGTGTTGGGAGGCAGAGGAAGAGAAAAAAAGGAGGCGAGAGTAGGGACGGAGAGCGAGCACGAGATAGAGAGAGAGAGAGGGTAGGAGAGAGAAAAGAAACATGGTGGCTGTGTGTGCTACTGCTCTGCGGCGGCACGGAGACAGGGCGCTACCCCGAAGGGGCGAGAGAGCGCGCGCGCTCTCTCTCTCTCTGACACACACACACTCGCGACTTTTTTCCCTTTCGACTCTCGGAGAGCCTCCACCGGGTGCATCGGCGGGCTTAATCACACTCGCAGGTTGATGAGAATTAAAGCAAGTTGAGGGGGTGGCTAAATGCTTTACTCACGCTGCGATGCTCTTTGAGAGGGGCCACCGCTCCATGTTGGCCTGGTACTTCATGTTCTCGATCTGCTTTCTCAGTGCGTCCTTGTCCATGTTCGCTAGTACACTGGGATCCATGGTTACAGCCGCACCCCCCTAAAGTCAGCCGCCGCCGCCGCCGCCGCCGCCGCCGCCGGGAAACGTGTAGCGCTTGCGCTGCGCGCCGCTTCTGCACAGAGAAAATCAATATCTCATATACTCTGCTGGCGCTTTTGCCTGCGCTCCGAGCGCTCGCTAGCTAACCGACGACTCGGCTCTCTGTCTCGGGCGTCTATATATGTGCATATAGTAGACGGCGGCGCGCATGTGGCCTGCGCGCACGCTACTCGCGCCTGCCATCGGACTGAGACAGAGAGAGAGAGAGAGAGAGAGAGAGAGAACTGAGCGATTATTATATGCGTGCGCGCGCGGGCGGGCGGTGACGCGCGCTCTCTTTCTCGCTCTCCCTCTCGATAGCTGAGCCACAAGTGCCGCGCGGAGCTGGAGTTGGTGAGTGTGTGAGGTTGCGCGAGGGATGGACTAGGATGGCTTAGGGGTTGTGTGAGGGTTTTTAGGGATTTTTTTTGTTTTTAAGGGGTGGTTGGGTTCTGGGGACGGTCGATAGGGTAGATCGAATTTTGGAGGGGTGGGGTGAGGGGGCGGAGGGTGGGGAGGAGGAGGGAGGACCCGAGGGGAATGTCCTCCGCGATCTGAGAGAATAGGATATTTTTAAATGTTGGTCACGGCACTTTGAGTGGAGTGTGTGCGGCAGACTAGATTTTGGGACTGCAAGGTTGCTGCTGGTTGAATGGAAATTTTTGGTTAGATTATTGTATTGATTATATTTTAGAGTGGAATTAATTATTTTGGAGCACAGTTCAGGGAGGACAAAATGTTTATGGGTGTTTAGTTTAAACTTTATATCTTAAGGCAATGTGAAAGTCTGATTATTAGCGATAATTACTAGGACCCAGATTTCTTATTGAATGGTTAGTTTAAAGAAATTATGTTTCGGATGCAGTGTAGTTGTTTATTAAAACAAAATTACTAGATAAATATTTTTTAGTTGTAATTCAAAATCATGTGCGAAAAATTTATTTCTCCAATTGTTGATAGAAGGAAATCTTATACTTTCTTAAGTTTGCAATTAAAAAGAAGTTTTTAATACAGGTCAACATATTTTATTGATTGAAATAATTTTGGATAGCTATATTGATAAATTTATAAAATATTACGAATATAAGTAATATGATAATTTACTTATAAAACGAAATGTTATATATTTTCAAATTGTCTAAAAATATGTCTGTATTTTTTAACTCTATTTATTATTCGAATTTTTTTAAAATCGATTTTTTAATAAGTGGAATTCGTATTTTTATTAATTTATTTTATATTCCCAATAAAGGTAATAAATTTTGAATATTGGTAAAATACCGTAACAAGTAAAGGTACGAACAGCTTATTTTAAAACATATAGGATGATTTCGATCGGTAACTATTTTTAACTTTTTTTGAAGATCCAGTATCTTAGTTTTACATGAATAGAGTACCTATCCAACGTTAATTTTTTATATAAAAGTGTTGGTTTAAAATAGACTGCAGGTGGCTTTCTTGTACGTAAATACTATTGGCTTAAAAACGTCGGTAATATAGTGAAGTATTAAATAAGCTGGCGGGGTTTGGAATGACGCCAGGTATATACAGTTTTGACGTTTATCCACTTTTTTCAGCTTTTAAGTAGTGATAATAAGATAAAAAGTAAATTCTTTGCATGAGAATCTTTTAAAATTATTGATTAACCTATAAAAGAGATTTAATCATAAAAAATTAGAAAAACTTTAACTAAAAGAACCGCGCAAATTTTTTCAATAAAAATAAAATTTATTTTTATGTTAGAATTAAACGCGAAAAATTCCCTGAAAACAAATCGCATTACTTGGCATTTTATATTAAATTTCTTATTTTCATTCCTTTATTTTTACGATCATATGAAATTATTATCTACAAGTGGTCATTGAATCATCAAAAAATTGAATAAATATTTGTCAAAAATAAATAAATTAATGAACCTTTAGCAATAAAACACGTAACCCCGAAATTCTTGATTGAAAGAAGAAGCGAAAACACGATACTTATCCGATTCCAAAAGATTCATAATGAACGATCTGGAGTAATAAAAAATAATGTAAAATAAAACAACAATATATTTATCCATTTAAATAAACATAAATTTTAAACTTGTAAATTTGTTTAAAAGACGTACGCATTTTTTAACATTTTACAAAACTATTTTTTTATCGCCCATGCCCTCATCAATGAGCCTATACAAATTTATTACGTCCTCAGTAATTATGTGAAAATTGAAGAATCCAGTATATATATTAGCAAGATTCTTTAATAGCTGATCCAGTGATCCATTCACCCTCTGAAACTGATCGTGGTGAAGGCCAAGCCATATATACGTTACCAAACTTGTTTTGATCTCGCAGATTTTGAAAAATAGCTTCTTTTTGTTGAGATTTCTAATTAGTGCCAGCCTTGAAATATAAAAAATAAATTAACAACATTTTTTATACGAACTAATAATATGATTGCTGTACCATAATTATAAACTATACAAAACATTAATTATTAATAAAAATTATGTTATTTTATAATTAGAGTTTGTAAAATCTCATTTACTTTCATTATCTAAAATAGATTGCAAACTTTATATAATTCATTCCCAAGTATAAATATTTTTAACGCAATTCCAATTCATTTTTGTTAAATTATGTTTGGGTATTTTAATCCAAGAAGAAAGTTTATCTCCATTGAGTATCTTTACGATTGTATATATTTCTAAAAATAAAAGATTTGCTTATTTGCTTTGAAAATTGGTAAAAACAGTACATTGTTCCAGCTTGTAAGGATATTAAAATTAACAATGACTTAATCTTTATAAATATTTTAAATAATATCAATAAAAATACGCTTTGATTTATTAACTTTTTTTTGAGATATAAAAAGTTATAAAAAAAATGTTATTTTACGTACCGTTTTTATTGAGAATAGCTGTAGATGTAGTGTTGCGGACATTAATTTGATCAATACGACATTTTTCCAAGACATAATATATGATAAAAAATGACAGGTTCAAAAAATGCGCCTTTTAAAATTTCTAGATCACTTAACTGAACTAGTCTTGCGCGAATGAATATTATTCCAGTAGTTACTAAGTAACCTGCCCACTTACTATCTAAAGTTTTGTTTAATTAAAGATTTGCATAATTAAAATTTTTCTTAAAATTAATTATGCACATTTTCATGTTCAAAAGTTAAAGCTCCTGTAAAAATGATTCTAAGAGATAAAGAAAGTTTTCTATTGAAATGTGAATACGTTTATTAAAATGTAGGCTAATGCCAGTAATTCTTTTAACATCAATAAGTAGTTCTTAAAATTTAAACGGCTGCTCACGATCTAACGACATTTTTTCTACAGAAAACACAATGTTTAAAATTTTAAATAATTTTAAAAAACACAATACCCAACAAAACGTAAAATAAGCATATTAATACTCTCCGTCTCCTCCACGAACAAAAAGCAAATAATCCTAATATCCAAATACCCCAAATCGCTTCATCAAACGACCAAAATTACAAAATAATTCTCGTTAATTCAAATCAGTAATAATCCTTAGCAGACCGCGCGCTCTATTGTGCATTCAGCGAGCGCCGAAGCTGTCTAGCGCAGCCCCCTTTCGCTCCCATAAGCATTCCACGTCGAATTGCAAGAAAACCGCAATGAGCAAAACTGCGCGCGCGGCCGACTTCCGGCTTCATCTCGCGTCCTCAAACCGTGCGGTTTCGACTGTCTTCTAAACCCTTTTTTCCTCTCTTCGCGGTTTTTCCTTAGCTCTTCGATTATACTTTTGCGCCGAGAAGAGATGGTTCTGTATAGGTATATGTTGTGTTATTTCGGAGAGTATCTAGTTCGCTTGGATAATCCGCGCCCGCTGGCATAACGACCGAGCGAAAAAACGTTTTGGCCGATTTCGCTGCATCGGGAATTTTGTTTAGCTGGTTAACGCTGGGTGAGTGTATATAGTCTTGGGAAATGTTCTCTGGTTGTTGAAAGATCGGGTTTGTGCGTGCGTATTGTAAGAAAGGTACTTATAGTTGGCTGAATGCTAATTCTCCTTGCATAAGCGATCGGCAGCTTTCAGCTTGGCTTTAATGTCGTTTTTAAATAGTAAAAATTAGGTGTGGTAAAAGTGTGAGTGTTGAAGAAAAGTTTGAGTCGGAAAAAATCATTTCTTTACACTACAATTTCTTTGTTAATTTAATTTGTCCCCTGAACTGTGCACTAAATAATTTGAAATTTCGTATAATAATACAAAATTTTTGTTACACTATAACAGTTTATAAAGTTGAAAAAATGTTTTGATGACCACTCAAAATGCATATTATCAAATAGACAAATAGAATTTAAAATTTTAAAAACATAACGCTCGTAGAAATAATAATAATAATTTAAGATGAGAAGCGATTGTCAACGAGATTGTGTAACAAAAATAAATTATTTCGTAGGAATGTCTACCCGCCTCTTCACGGCTGTGATTAAAATTTTTGGGAAAACCTTACATTCTAGAAAATAAGAACGTAGTTAGTTATCTTATGTTTTATAATGTAATGTTTTTTAAAAAACTTTAACTACATCCCTAAAGCAGGTATAGATAGTTTCGCGAAACGTTGACAAATAAATAGTTTATATTAAGATTGGCTCACTTTTCATAAAACGAATTTTAATTACATCTTCCCAATGATTACACCATCTTCGTTCAGACAAACGCAAATGCGAATATAAAATACCAAAAAGCAGCCTTAAAAATCAACTCACCTCAAAAGCGGTCCTCCTAAAACACCAGGCGAGCCGCACAGTAGCAGAGAATCGAACGTAGCGTTCGAAAGCTTTTTGTAATGTCGAATTTTTTTCTTAACGGAAAAAACTGTTCTTCGGAGCTAGTAAAGCACGGACTGGCTCGTCTGCAGCAGAGACAACTTACCCTCTCGTAGGTCAAAGTAACTCTATGGCAACTTGTCTCTTGAAAGGTTTCGCGATTCGTTTATGGAAACCCTGCAGCGCTTGGAAATCTAATTAAGCCCGCGGAGCGACCTGCCGATACGACTATTTTCTATCGATACGTCCGTTACTATTAAAACTTGGAGTTCGGTAAAATGAAACCAGGCAACTAATATTTCTACGGCATCTTATTTTTTTGTATAGGCTTAGCGAATGAACAAATTAGTAATTGCTAAATATGATTATAAATTTTTGCTTTTTGGAAATAATATACTTGAACAAAAGTAACGAATACTTTAATTAAACACTTTGAGTTGACAATTTTGATAAAATAATTTTGGTTTTGAAATATTTCGTGTTAAAGTTGCAACAAAATAATTTGTTTTAATAAGTTAATAATTATTATGGTAATAATAAACATTTTAAATTTAAGGCGTTTTGAGCTTACCCCTGGTTCTCCGACGATACTCAGGATAAAGAAGTTAATAATTATTAAATTCATTCAAATAACAAGTTTATCAATTTCGTAATTATAAATTTATATATATAATTCTTATATAATAAATATATTCTGCTTCTGCACGTGGAGTTCTGTTTACAGTGTTTATAACCTATAAGCCTATAATGCTTAAATTATACTCATTTTTTGCGTGAAAAATAATCTTTATAAATGAAAAGAAGTTTTAGTTAAAATTATTATATTTTAAGCATCACAAGTTCTAATCTTAAAAAAGTATTTAAAAACTATTAAATTAGTTACAGCTCTTATATTTATAAGTTATTGACAATGTGTTTATTTTTTGCAGATCAAACATGGAAAAAGATTTCAGATTATTTGTTAAAAACTTACCAATAAATATAAATGAGGCCAGGGTAGAAGAATTATTTGGAAAATATGTCACTATTAAAAAAATTGATCTGAAGGAAAAGAAAGATCTTGATGATAACATAAACAAATTTGCCTTTATTAATGTAACAACTACTGATAAAAAGTTGAATTCATGTAAGTTCATTTAGAAAGTAAAACAGTTTTCATATTTAAAATTATCAATATTTAATTTATTATTTTTTAGGTTTCACAGAATTAAATGGAGAAAGAATTGACGGATTTCAAATAAGTGTTGAACTAGCTAAAGAAAGTTTCTTGGATCGGTTGAAAAGAGAAAGAAATGAAACTAAATTAAAGAATGAAAAGCCTGTTGCACCGATTAGTGAAGAATATTCAAAAGCTTCATTTAGTGTTTCAAATATTACAGCAAAACCAAATCATAAAACATTTTCTAATGATTATGACTTTGCTTCTAACGATTTTCAAAGTGATGAATTAGTAAAAACTAAGGAACACAATAAAGTAAATAAAGTGGATAATAAAGATTATATACAAGAAAATTTAAGTTATGAAAAAATAGAAAAAATAGATTTTAAAAAACCAAATGATTTAGTTAAATCTAAAAAAAAGTTCTTTGATAAAAATTTTAATGATACAGAATCAAAAAAAATTGAAAATAAAAAACTAAAAACTAAAAAGTTTAGTACGCCAGATAATTTTAATAAAACTGAAAATATTGTGCTTAGTGAATCTGAAAAAAAGCGTTTGAATTCATTAAAGCAGAAAAGACAAGCATTTAAAGCACAAGAACAAACGATACGTAATGCTCTAAAATTTGTTGTAAGTAAAAATGTCATTATTCTTTCATTTTCCTAATATGGCAATTTGTTTTCTATTTCTAATCTTTGACAATAGTTTTTTATTATTAAAAATCGTTTATTTTTTTTATTCTGTTAAATTATAATATATATTTTTTAATTTAATTTTTATTTCTGTAGGATAACAACCAGTCAAAAAACAAAATTATTTTTGATGATAATATAGATTTAGAAATTGTAAACAAAAAGACTGAAAAACCTTCAACAAAAAAATCTACTCTATTTGATAGCGATGATGAAGATCAAGAAGAATTTAAATGGAATGAAGAAGAACTAGATGCTAAAGCAGACTTAAAAAAAAAGGTTTGGTTATTTCACAGCTATAAATATTGAAGCAAACTATATTTACATTTAATAAATTTATATTTTCAGTTACTGAAGCTCCAAACAAATATTGGTAATGATAAAAGATTTGCCCTTGATGAACGCTTTGTTGATGATGAGGATAAAGTTAATGGAAAACAAAAAGAAAATTCAGATGATCTAGTTGAAATAGATGAGAAAAAGTGGCAACTCAATATATTAGGAGATGTTCTTGGTAGATCAATTACAACTCCAACTGTTGATACAAATGATACATTGAAGAAGTAAGTTATAAATTAAAATAATAATAATAATAATATTTTATCACTTCTTAATAAAAATTAATTACGTTTCTTTTATTTCAGAAAAAATAAAATGATTAGATATGATCCTACAGCTAGTAATCATCAAGATTATGAAGTAACCATTGAAAAATCTAAAAAAGAAAAATCTAAAAAGAAAAGAAAATTAAGTGTTTCAGAAGTTAAAGAAGATAATCCCATTCCAACATCTTCAGAAGTATTTTATGAAGTTTCTGAAAAGCTAACTGAAAGTTTAAAACAGAGTGAAGGATTTAGTTTATTAAAAGCTTTTGGTCGTGATACAACTAATGATGGTATAAAATATTTTATCGTTCAAGAACAAATTTGATTAAAACTTGAAATTTTTTTTATTTAACATTTTAGTATTATATATTTTTATTATTATTTTGTTATTTCAGATAACGTCGATAACAAAATTAATAATGAAGTACAAGAAAATGGAGAAAACTTCAAGTTCAATTTTAGTGCTAAAAATCCTTTTAAGTACGATTCTTCTGACGATGAAGGTGATAATAAAGAAATAAATAAAAGAAGTACTCAGAATAAATCAAGTACAATAGAAAACACTGTAATTTGCCAAAAAGATGGTAGACTTTTTTTTGTTAATAATGACACACGATTTCAAGGTGAGTGAAAACATTAAAAAAAAGTTAATTTTTTTAATTCACATGATAATAATACGACTGCATATTGTTAAAAATTTTAGAAGCAGTTCAGTTCTTTAAAACTAAAAATGCACATGAAGAAGATGCATTTAAACACAGGAGACGTGAATTAAAAGAAATTGTACGTTCAAAAATTCGCAATAATTTAAAAAAGACAATACCATGGAACAGGAAAAAGGTTCGTAAAGTACAAAAGAAATAAGTTGTAAAAATAGTACGATGTGATTGTATATATTTTTACATTTTCAACTGCAATTGACAACTGTATTATAACTATGTATATAAGTACAAATATATATATTTTGTTATCTTAAGCCGAAAACTTTTTAAAAATATTTTTTCTTGAATTATAGTGTATTAAACAGAAAAGATATAATAATAATAAAACTAGTACAAAAACAAATTTATATTATAACTTAATTGACTTCAAACATAAACAAAATATGTAGTTTAATAATAGACGTAATCATACATTCTTCGTATAATATATCACGGTTTTAAATTGATTTTTTATATCAAATAACGTAAAAAACCTATCATTATACATTTTTTAATAGGGACATTTTGATTTTATCTTTATGCATCCCTGCGATAAATCTTTTCGATAAATTTGAAAAATAAATCATGAGGAAGACCACGCGATATTTGTTGAATATGAGTATTGATTAGGTTGTAACTCTCTTCTTCATAAACTGAATATGTCATTTGCAGCCCCAAGTCATTGTACAACTGCTTGACTTTAGCAACTTTTTCCGGATCATCACTTCCATAACATTCCTAAAAATGTAGAAAATTATAATATTTAGAAAATTTTTATAAATTTATATAACGCAATTATTATAATTCGTGAATTATTGACTTGTGATTACAGCATTCTAAATTTTGATTATTCAATTTTTATTGCAGCAATCTCAAAAAGAAAAAAATATAATTTACGTTTCATGTTTTATAATTAAAATTTTCTAATTATAATCTAATTATAAATCTTCGGAATACAAAAAGTAATGATCTGTTTTTTATTATTAATATATGAGAATTCGTTTATAACAAACCTCTAAAATCTTCTTTTGCGCTGGAGTAGCGCGCTGTAAGGCAACAACAACGAGCCACGAACATTTGCCCTCTTGAATATCAGTTCCGTGTTTACCAGTGACCTGCGGGTCACCGAAACAATCGAGATAATCATCTTGCACTTGGAAGAAATGCCCCATTTCTAACAGAATCGTTTTGGCTTGCCTGTGCATTTCTAGATCCCTCACGCCTGCCTATTTAAAGCATAACAAATAATAAATGTTGTAAAAACATCGAACAATTGTTTTAAATTGTTTTAATTTAATTAAAAACTTTTATTAAAATGATAAAAATACGAAAATACTTACAAAATACATGGCAAGCTGCACCGGCATAACGAACGAATAATAGGCCGTTTTGTACTTTACTATAGAATTATATCGACTCATCGTGAAATTATTCAAGTCTGGTTTAGAACCATAATTCGTTGCCATCAGATCTAACTTCTGTCCCAGCGTCGTTTTTAGTGTACACTAAAATAATTCATTTAAATTAATGCCAACCCTAAAATTGCCATCGCAACTTATTTTCTTAGATTCGTGTAAAACATTTGCAGTAAAAGTTTATCGAATCACTCAAAAATTTCAAACCTGTTGAAAGGTCTCGATGAGGTCGAGATAACAAGGCTTTCCTCTAAAGTGTGTCCTTAATAACTGATACGCGGCCTGCTCCAGCAGGATACCATCGTTAATTGCGGCCAGTCCAAGATTATTTTGCAAATACCAGCAAGGCTGGCCTCTTCGGCTTTGCGAGCGATCCATGATGTCGTCTAGCACGAGATAAAACGATTGGACCTGTGGAAGGACGAATTCGTTAAACTGACGTATTCGTCGGTCGTAAAAAGTTTTAAGCTGCAATGAAAATTGCGTACCATTTCGACGCACCATCCTAATATTCTCGCCAACCTGATGTTGTCCTCTGTGAGCTCATCCGGAGGCGCGAGTTTCCTGTACGCGTAGACCAATGCCAGACTTCGGTTTTTCTTGCCGCTTGGGACGTTGTATTGTAACACCTGTAAGTTTGATTTCTGATTGAAATTTTCATACTCATTATGTGGCTATTATTTTTATAGAACGAAAATTTATCTTTTAGAACGTATTACTTAAAAGTTTGTGAATATATGTGACGTGTTAAAGTATCGTACAAACATAAATTAGCGCCAGAAACACTTTTACATGACAAAGAGAAACATTCCAAATAAATTACAGACAATTAGCATCAAATTTGCCTCGAAATGACTTTAAATTACCAGAACAATGCATTATCTCTCATAAACAAAGCGTTATTCATCAAAACCTCTTATATCACTACTCTCAAAGAATGCATAAACTCAAAAAATACATCAACATTCTCAGATAACAAACAAAAAAACAAAGAAGAGAATCATCATCTTTATCAGCGCAACTTTTTCAACTCAGCGACAAAAAATCTCGTACTTTGGCCATCCACTTGGTAGCCTCGGGAATGTCCATGTGCCTGCCAGCCTCCGTCAGGTCCCTGACGACATCCGGCCAGAGGGCCATCATTTCGCGGCTCTCGTCCTTGGTGGTCACCCAGCTGGTCTGTGCCACCGAGTGCACCTGACGATCATTTGTCCTGCGATAATAAAAAATCAACCGGTTAAAATACCGCTTGTATGAGTATGCTCGCCGCGTGTTTCGGCGTTCGACGTAAGTTATGCGCGTTGAAAATGAAAATGTGAAAGTGACTTTGCGAAGTGTCGTTTGTATGGATGGAAGATGAAAATTTAGAAAGTATATATGCGCGGATTCCGATAGTCGACGAATGCTCACGAGGTCAACGATTCTAGGACGAGCGCGTGCGTTAGATGGAAGAGAAGTTTTGATGGCCGAGAGTAAATTTGAGGGGTTTTGTGTTAATTGTCTGGTTTGGATTTGATGAAGTATATGGCTTTAAATGTCGTACAGCTCTTAAATGCTGCTTTTTACGTATAAACGAAAAACAGAATTCTTATCTGTTGGAAAAATATGCTTATCAATGAATTTTTAAGTGATGTCTTAATGCAATTCGTCTTTATCGTTTTGTTAAATATGCTACTTTAAAGTTTAAGGCCAACATGAAAAATTGCATAGTCACAAAGGCAAAAAAACTCAGATGAGTTTTATTTTAAAGTAAAGCAAACATTCTTTTGGTAACAAATTTGAAAATCTGACTCAACTTTTACACTTTTCATTCATAAAATAAGTTTGACATTTTTTATTAGAATTATAGATATATGGTTTATTCAATTACATATTTATTTACGTAAAATTTTATATAAGTAGCTTCAAACTATATAAAATGTTTATTTTTCATAAAAGTTTTGCAATACAACTTTTCTTCTAAAATTTAACTTTTAGATAAAAAAAATTTCAAGTTAAAAACAAAACAAAAAATAAGTCAGCATATACGTGTTATCTCAATCCTCATAGTATTAGCTTTAATAGCCCAGCAGTAATTAACACAATTCCTCCAATTCAAACAACAAACAAAAATTAAGTAAAAATTATCCCGACACGAAATTTCTTGAAACCCAAAGACCTTCCGTCAAGATAACCCACAATGCAAAGTACATCACTGAATGCACCGATACGCAGCCAAGACATTACACACGCACCTATAATCTCCCATTGATAAAAACAAAGACAAGTATTCGTACAATATAATTTTTCTGAGTCAATCCCCGGTTAAAACTCACGAGACAAACTGACGAATTCGCTGACGCTTACGTGACTATATACGTCGACGAGACATTACAATGACAACGGATAGAGAAGGTTACGTTAAGTATTTCAGTTCTCACAATGAGACAAGATGCCCATTGAGAATCGCCGTGGTCTAACGCTCGTGTGTAATTTGCTTTTCGTTTGCCTTTCTTGCTAGTACAATAGCGCTATATTTGGAAATGCAGCGGGAGGATCAATGTTATCTATGGTAATTTGGAAGAGGTTTTCGTAAACCTCCGGGATTCCTTTCAATAACTAGTGACGAGGATTTTTAGTAATGTACGTGTAATCACCCAGATAAATGTTAGTTTTT
>JAPYZA010000818.1:0-24948 GCA_030522685.1 Eupelmus azureus | reverse complement strand
CTCGTGTGGACGTTTGCGCCCGAGCGAAGCGAGGGTGAAAAAGCCACACGAGGTTGAAATCACTTCCTCGCTCATGTATCGAACCGTATTTTTTGATACGACATGCATAAAGCGAGATTTAGCATACGCTTTGTTGCCCGAGCGTGCGCGAAATCGAGCTTTGCGCACGGAGTATCAAAAATATCCTATTATAGCACGTATTTGTTTTACATATGAATTTATGTCACTCGTGAAGAATCGTAATCAACTCAATATAACTACATGATATAGGAAGATGTATAGAGACACACACACACACGCGCGTGCGCACGCGCGCACACACACATTATTAAGATATAAAAAGCACTATATGCAACACGGGAGTACAGTCGATTATTCCCTCCGATGATTACTGCAAACCGACTCTCCGAAATAATCTTCGACTTTATTCCCTTGTTGCATAATGTATTATTACTTGCTTTATATAAAATAAAGTTTTAAGTATGATTATTAAAACTACAGTACCTTTTTTATAATCAATTTAATTATGCTTAGTATTTATATTACTATTACTAATATTAAATTGACCATACTAATTTTAGTTTGTAAAAGCTTCTTTACATAAACAGAAGTTAATTACGTTTCAGTAGAAAAAGTCTCACATTAAATTAAAGTTTTTTACGCGAAAACTCGCTAACTGCCTCTAGTCCTCACTTTGTAGCAGTCTTACTTATCCGGATATCAACTTTATCTATCGCGGGTATATCCCCATCAGCGCTATATGACAGTCGCGCCATCTTCTTCGTTCGAAATAGATAACATCAAATAAGTCTCTCTCCCTTGAAACCTTCTCTCTCTCTCTCGCTTTCTCTCTCCGTCTCCTTCTCTCTCTCTCTCCCTTTTCCTCTCTCTCTCTCTCTCTCTCTCCAAATGCAATAAATATTATCAAGATAGAAGGCAATAAAAGGCAGCGTCTTACGTAACCGGTTAATCCATATGCACTGCACGTACAGTCTTCAAGAAAATAATCAAATGTTATTCCAAAAGATTATTTATTTTAGAAGCATCTTGCTCTTGCTTATTTTAATTGACGTATATTATACCTGATAGCCCAGATATTAAATTGCCGCTATTTTTCAACAGCTTGACTTTCTGAAAACTGGTTTTCTTCGGTCTTTTGTATCAATTTTCCCGGCGTTTAGTGTTACATTAAATTTTTATGCAAACACACGTCATTTAGCTCATATTTTATTACAAACCAAGAGACCATTATCGAACTTTACCCTTTATTTAAAAAAATAGTATTTCTGACTACTTTCTTTAACACAAAACTATCCAAATCAACCATACCTTATACAAAACGAAATAAATCAATTACCTCCTTAAAACCAATCGTCCGAATTCGTCCAGCGCGCCGTGCCCGACTTTTAATCCATCTAAAACGTCGCGCGCACGCGTGTGTCCTCACAGCCCTGCCCTCTGCAAAACCATATATATACATCCCCAAACAGGACTAAATCTTGTCTTGCACTCGCGTCTTGAATTACACGCTGTAAACATTTCTCTACATTTTCTTTGTGCCTCGGCAAGGCCAGCTCCGCTGAAAATAATATAAAAGCCGAGCCAAGCAGCGCACAATGCTCGCGAAAAAGGCAATAAATTCTGACGTCACGTGCAAGGAGACGAGGCAGTTGTCCCCGCGCCTTTCTGCTACACGGCAAAAGACGTATGTGCGAGAGCTGCACGCCGAGTTTTCGGGATTAAAGTCCAGCGATGAATTTCCACATTTTCCGGGGGCTCGCGCCAGTCGCCCCGGGAAGATATAAATTTGCGGCAGGCGCGCAAGGGAAAATCGCGGGGGCTAATTGCCCCCGCTGGCTATGGAGAATCCTCATTAGTTGCATTCTTGGCCGGAGATCGCAGTTTCCGTAGTGGCGGCGGACAGAAAGTGCGGATATGCCGGAATGTAATTTCGTCTTGGCTAAAATCCTCGCGCGGCGGCAGCAGCAGCCGCGCGCTTCTCCCTCTTATATTGGCTCTTTTTCTCGTTCTCTAAGCCGTCGTCTTCTTTTTCGCTCCAAAGCTGTATACGCACACACACACACACACACACACACGTGTATGTAGGTAGCGACTGGTGCACCTATAAAACCCGGCTCGCCATTATATTGAGAGAGAAAGAGAGAGAGAGAGAGAGAGAGAGAGTGAGTCGGTAGCAGACGGCAGTCTTCCCGTATATGGGGGCCCCCAATAGCTTTTCCTCTCTCCTTTCTTCTCCGTGTACCATTCTTTCTTTCTTTCTATTCGCTCGCGGTGTTATGGCTTGGCTGGGGAGATGGGGCGGCGGAGGGAAAAAAGGTGTAGCGCTGGTAGTAAAACTCTTTGAATCTTTTTTATATTTTAAGAATCTTTGTGCTGCGGCTCCAGTGCGCCAATGTTTCTTGATTATTCCGTACTTGACCTTTTTTCTGACCGTCGTTCTTGACGTTCCGAGGGTGCGTTTGATTTGTTGGTTCTATAACTGAATATAAGTTTATGACAACTGGTGATATAAAGGAGATTATAATAGTTTCGTTTTTCATTAATGTCACTAAAACATATTGTTAAAATTTTTTAGCATTCAATACACTGATTTTAATTGTAGAAAAATCAGAAACAAAACGATAATTTTTTCTTTTCAATTATTAATCTCAACCCATCTTTACTAACCTAAATTTTTAATTGTTTTAAAAAACCAACGCAAAAATCTCAAACAAAACAATTCAAAACTTACTTCACCTCCACATCTAAAATTCCCACCCAAAAAAAACGAGCGAAATGGAGATGAGTCTCGTCCCTCTCTTCTTCTCACCCATTGAAACTTTCGAGTACTTACGCCAATGGATGCCGCGCGCCGCGTAGCCCGGTAGTCGATCCCCATCCCACACCTGCGCACACGGGTCAGTCCCTACCTCTCTCTCTCTCTTTCTTGCTCGCTCGCTCGCTCTTTCTCTCTCATTATCCCAACCTGATCTCTCGAAAGATATACCAAGCCGGGGACTCGCGAGAGCGCGTTATTTATCGAGGGGTCAACGATCAGCGCGCGCTTCCAGAGGCTTCACGCGCACGGATATATAAGGTACAGTGTGTGCATATACGTGTGTATATAACAGAGCCCTCGAAAAAAACACCTCCTTTCCTCTCTTCGAGCTTATATACCTACCGATCTACGCAGCGCGAGACGATAACGCACTTTTACACTGTCCGTATATTTTTATCTCGCAGCTATGTTCCTCTCGCGTCGTCTACTACGACGAGCTGTCTCTGCTTTTTTACTTTTCTCTTATAATATTATCCTTCCTTTCTTCCTTTCTTTCTCTGAATCTCTTCGTCTTTCTCCGTGCGTGCGTCTTGTTACGAGGAGCGTTTGTATCCGAGGGCTTATTTGAATTTTATTACCTCGTAACTCTTAATGTAAAGACCTTTCGTTAACGCTGCGGTTAAATCATAACATGAGCGCCCGCGCGCGCTCGCGCTCCGGAGATTATGAGAGATTAAAAAGTTTGATGCTCCAAACGACACTGGGCACCACTGTGCTCTAGTGGAAATTAATTTTGTTTTTTTTTTACCTTTTTCTTTCTTTTCTTTTTGGGATGGTTTTTATCTGTGGGCAGCATCGTATCGTAAATTAAATAAGAGCACAGTTTATTCAATACTGAAAACTTTTATCTGTATACTTACTTGTTGAATTAACTTGGAAAGAAGAACTCTTTTGTTTCGGCGTTAAATGAGTTGTTTTTACAGAGAATGTTTTGTGGGGAAATAATGAAAAATCTGTATGGCTGAAAAATACGCGGTTTCTTTATATAATACTGCATGTGTCTTAAAAATGTTAAATCTGCAGATTAAATATCAATTGAGAAATAAATAAATTAACGCCAACAAACCAAAATATTAAGAATCTATTCACACATTTATAATAACATTTTAAGCAAGATATTAAAACTTTTTGATATTTTATCTAAACATGCCGAACTGATGCGTCCACCCAATTATAATCCGATCCACGCTGCCGAAAATCACATTTTCCAAGAAACGAGAAAAGCTGATACCGTAACCTTTTAAGTAGCCCCGTTTTCCCTGAAACATTTCTTTCTCTTTATCCCGGGGCGCAATTACGTGGCCCGAGGAAAATTCGTCTAATTGGAAGGCCACAAAGGCCAAGAAGGAGCCGAAAGCGCAGAGAACGCATTAACCTCGCTGACTTACGGCGATAGCACCCGGACTAAGCCCACATAAACATATAGCGATAATAAACCGTTGTACCGCTCGCCTGGACATTGTGCCTTCGTCACGTGACCCCCAGCATCCTGCTTATAGAGCGAGAAGACGAATGTCTTTTTTGGGATAAAGAGCCAGAAGTTGAAAGGAAGGAGGAGAAAAAAGATGGAATATATATCTTTAATGTGTCCCTTCCGCGAATCGGCTGCACGCGAAAGTTTGGCGGCGATCTCAGGAAGCGCTGCATACACAAACATTGATTCATCTTTATCACCTACGCTCTCTTTCTCTCTCTCTCTCTCTCACACACACACACACTCTCTGCACTTCTCGGTAATCAATTTTATGCGAACTCTGTTTTGCTCCTTTCCTGGGTTACCTGGAATCGCTCTGGGACCTTTAATACGGTAGCTTATTTTACTTCGAGCTATCTCTTGCGATAAATTTTAAGGTATATTTATATTAGACTAAATACGACTCCGCTAATCTTAACGAGCGGTAAAATTTATTTTAGCCTATACACATTCACGCGTAAAACATTTTTTTCATTTATCACACAAATTTTCCACTTCAAGGCCGACCGAAAATTCCCATACAGCGATCCAATCTAATCAACTCGGCGGCGTAAAAGCAAACTGTTATCTTAATCGCCTGGCATTCTCGAAAAGTGCATTATCCGAGGCCAAATCGGCTCCCTCGCTCAGCTATTCCCTCGCCTAGCCTAATTTCAGTTACACGACTAATTAGCCCGCGTTACGAGCGCGAGCGCACTGGTTTCGTTTTTTTCTTTACCCCCGCCCGATCTTATTAAACATATGCCGCTGCTGCTCGTCCCTGCTTTTTTTCTCGCCCCCCTCGACTCAGAATGATAATGGCTCGGTATAATCCATCCAGCGCTGTTGTAACGATCTACGCTGCGGGGTGAAAGTCACGCCAGGGGAGCAGGGGAGGCTAAGAGAGAACTCACCTACACGGGGAGAGTATCCGTGATGGTTTTTTCGTGTTTTAAATTAAAATGGAAGATAACGATTGGTTTGAATGGTTTGCTTACTGGGTTGAGGGGAAGTGGTTGTATGCGATAATTGTAAGATGTTTGTATTGACGTTATTTTAGATTCGAGGTGTGAGACATTGGATTTATTTATATTGTGTTGCAGGTGGATTACGTTAATTTTATACTTTAACTTAAATAACTCTATACATTTTAAGTAAAATTTAGTTAGAAGAAAAAATAAAATAAGCTGTAAAAAGAGTTTCAAAACAATCAAAACAAATTAACTGATCTCAAAAAAAGAAAAAAAAACAAAACAAAATTACAACGATCAATGAAACAAAGAGCAAAAGGGGCTAACTCAATTCTTTCCTGGCCCAGCGCAGCGCGTAAAAAAGCCAGAAAGAAAAAAGTTCGTCGAAGTCGCGCGGGAGAGCCAGAGACCACGTCCGGTGTGCCCTCGGTCGCTTCGCCGCACACAAACACATATACAGAGGGGGGCAGCGCATTACATTTATAATACCTACGTGGGGTGCAGTGTGCTTATATATACACGCTGGGGTGCGAGCGGTCTCGCAGAGAAAGCGAGAGCCGGAAAAAAGGGCACCATATGGCCGCAGGCAGGTGTAGCTCTCGACGGTGGCGGTGGCGGCGTCGGCGATTAGACGGCGCGTCGGCGAATGAATTTACATTAGCGCCGACTTTTTTCGACATTTACCACGATTTATTATTTCGGCCATGATTCGCTCGAGTTTTACCTGAGCGTAATACACGGCGCGCGCGTGTGTGTATTGGATGAAGGGCTGTCCTTTGAATTTTACGTTAGCTTTGATTAATCAGCGCAGGGAGAATGAGCTTTTTGAGCGTGTCGCTTTTTTCGGTGAGCAAAATTACCGGCTACTTTGATGATCCGTATCGTTGAGTGATAGCTGCACAATGGGATGTTGGTGAAACGACACTTTTTTTCTTTAGAGGGTTATTATAGCGTGAATTTTATTGAGTTTTGTGGATTATTTTTCTTTTTTGTTGGTCATGTTTGGCTATGTTAGATTTTTTTAGAAAATTATTTTTGAATACATTTATTACGTCATTTCTACTTAATGAAGTAAACAATTTTTTTTTCAGCATGCTTTAAACTATTTAATACATCTAAACAATAGTATTTAAAGTCGTTTAGTGTATACTGAAAAATTAAAACAGTACCAATAGATATCCTGAAATAAATAATGATAAACTAATCGCAACAATTCCCCAAAATCCTAACCCACATTAACAATCATCCTCCACCCACACTTCAAACACTTCAATAAACCTGTTTTACGATCGCAACGCCCTCCCCCAATCATACACCTCCAACCGGTCACCGATCTCAGAACGCATTTGTAACAATCAACCGCACTTCAAACGAAAAAAAAACAATAATAATAACCAACGCACGCGAGTACGTTATTTGCCGCACTGTCGTCGCGGGGCTGCGCGCGGCACATGACGTCACGGCGACGCACGCGATGCGAAACCACCACCTGTGCGAGCCGCCTTAAGTAGAGAGATCCGCGTTGCCGATTACGTGCGCGCTCTCGATCCTCGTGGGGGTATATACATGTAGGATGCATTAATGATTTTTATTAGCATAGATCGATCGCGCGGCCGATTTTCGACCCCTCGAGCGACGCGCGACGCGCTTCATGCATTTATGCGGAATATTCCATATACACGCGCGCGTCACGCTTCAGTGGCGAGCGCACGTGGCTAGAGCCGCGGACACGTGTGATATAGGCCGTCTCTCGCGTTTGGGATGAGCGAGCGCGATTTCGTAATGACGCGGATGGGCTGACGTGACGCTCGACGGTAATTCGCGTTTTATATGCGATCGGGAAATGCTGAGCGTTATTTTATAAACGATCTTGGTGTAGCGTCTCATTAAGGGAAATTAGACTGCGACGACGTTATTTCGGATTCGACCGTTACTTTCGGTTTTATGGATACGCGGCGTGCGCGTGTGTTGCTTCGGACGGTCGAGCACGTGGACACGAGTATAAATTTCGTGGAGGCGCTCTTAGAAATTTTATCCGGAAATTAATACGTGTATCTTTTGTCGCTTTTAGAGATATACAATCTTGAGTTACAGCTATGGTGTGTAGTGTGTATATTAAATGAAAGTTATTCATGGGATGCAATCGACTTATTGAGTTAATGTAAACGCTTAATAGGAGTTTTATAAAATTTTTAATTCAGATAAGTACGTGACACGTTTTTCATTCTGATCTGAAAACGTTCTAAATTTGTAAGATTATAAAAAAATTAATAAATTTATATGTAGCTATAACCCTAAGCTCATCAACTATAGTTGCATACTCTCACAATTACTGCCAACGCACCTCACTCCACCTAAAAATAAACGATCATATCTTCGCTCAAGATTAGCTCCTTCAAAATCGAACACTACTGCAATCGCGGACCCCAAATACAAGGCCCCAGTCCCTACTTCTCAGATGAAAAACGCGAATGACCATTTCTTTCTTGCGGTCGCATCAAGCCCGATTGCTCTTGTCTCTCTCTTTCTACTTCGTCCGCCCATCTCTTACTTCTCCCTCTCCTTAAGGTAGTTTCCTGGGAGCTGAAATTTTTTTCGCGCTGGAAGAAGGGACACGACACGCAGCCGATGACTCATAAACCCGACTGTTCTCCCAAGACAGACAGATCTCTACTCTACACAATCCCTCCGTCTTTCTCTCTCACCTACACGCAACCTCTATTTTTTTATCACCGGCAAATAAATTGGATTGATTCCCGCCACCATCCCTACCTCTCCCGCTAATTTATTTTTTCCACGCCTATAAATTTCATGGACCGCTGGCCGTTGTTTTTGCGAAAAATCAGAGCTTACCAGTCCGTATAGACAAAGAGCTGAACGTCGCTCGAGCGGAGATGAGATTTTCGGGCCCGTTTCGCGACGTACACATTTTCTTCCTCGTTTCTTCGAATTATCGAGCGCATTAAAGCCTCCGATATATAAACGTGAATCATCGGCGCAGCGAGATGCGCTCTTTAAAATCACGCGAGCTTCCCGGACGGGCGCGCGCAAAGCGAGAGTAACGGGACGACGTGACTCACATGACGTGTTTGCGTCTATACACACGTGTAAGTGTATACCGTGATGAATTTTTATATAGGCATGTGTGTGTACGTGCGATGCACGAATGTGGCTTTAACACCTGCGCGCGTTGCGAAATAATGCGGATTTATTATATATGCGAGAGTTGGACCGGTGAGATAAATGTTTATATGGGCTTGGAGCGCGATTCGATTGTTCTGTTTCGCGCGTGACCTAATTCGTTAAGGACATGGTTTGGTGACACGTAAGAGGGTTTTGAGAAACTCGCGTAGTGGGTGAACGACTGATACCGGATTTGTGTTTGCTCTCGTTGGCTCTGTAAGGAAAAACTGCGTTTTGCAAAAGAGCGAGCTTTTGACATCGGAGGAATGTTAACAGAGTAGCTTTGTCCTCGGTTTCGAAAGAGTATGAAGTAATGAGTGAATTACTGAAGAAATTATAACTGAAGCAAAGAATCGATTGTGGGCAAATCGAAATATAATAAACATTAAGCTTTGGTAATTATATAAACAATCGCTAAAAAATACCCTCCAATCATTACACTCTAAACTTAAAACTGCAAAATTTGAAAGTAAAAAGATTTAAAACCTACATCATAAAGATTAAAACGCGTGTATTGTAATTTTTACCTAAAGTGTAATCTCTACCACTTTTGAATTTGGAGAGTACTAATCAAATTTTACTATCTCACGTTCTTAAATGAGTAGTCACATTTTTATCGCTCGCGTGACACTTAAAACTCCCGATTTTGGCAGCTGTATACTCACAGATTGCTCATCGAGCTTGCCTCATTATCCAGCGCTCCAGCGAAACAGTTAATTGTGACAAACGAGCATAAAGCCAAGTGTCACTTATTGACTCCCTTAATTGATTGCCGGCGTTATTAGGCCCAGGCGCAATCAAACGTCGATTACCAACGCGCCGTAAAAAAACTACTACAAGTACTAATCGTTTCACCTGGGCTAGCGACGAGACTCCGCCACACTCGCTGCGTAAACAAAATCATTAAACACGCGAGGAGAGCATAAGGCCGAAAGTTTGAGGTGCATCGAGTCAGAAAAATCAAAGCGGGATTATGAGTTGAGGGGGTAGGTATAGGTGGCCGGTGCCTGTCATAACGCCCGCGTGGCTATTACGCACGCTACGCTGCTAATCGCTAATCGCGCGGGCCGATCGGCTCCCCACATACAATGAGTTGACGGGTAAAAATCGAGTGGGTAAGTTGGGGCTCGCTGTTTATTGAGCTACTCGAGCGGTCGTAAAATTTCATAATTCGGATGATGGTATTAAGGGGGTGTTTTGTAGTTATAATTCTAAGAGCTGTTTAGTGATTCGAGAACGGGGTTTCTTTCAAATGTGAGTCTTATTGATATTATGAATTGGTATAGATAATGTGCGCGTTATTATAAGATTTGCATCGTTAATCATCCACCTTATCCGTCAATACCGTAATTTATTACTTTAATTTTGAACGGAACAAGAATGTCCTATACACCTTCACCTCTCACGAGCCAAAGTTAATTACAAAATTTTTCTCCGGCAGCAATAAGACCGCTCTAACGACAATAAATTCCAAGCCCGAAAGAAATAAGAACGTCAGCCGGACGAGGACCAAACCATTTCTCCTTCCTCCCTCCACAGCGGCTATCGAGAGGGTGTCACTTGTGCCTCGATAATAATAAAAATAAAGGTCCAGCGCAGAGAAGACGGCGAGAGTAATCTGGCTCCTCGATCTGTCACTGGTATAGGGCAAAAGCGCGCGCCAAAGCGGCAGTGGCTCTCCTTATATGTATTACAACATCGACGCCCGGCGACATCTCGACGCCGAAGGGACGCGGATTTTATGGCGCCCAGCGTTTCTCTCTGCGTTTCGTTCTAGCTCTGTATATACGTGAAATAGGACCGGTGTGTGTATGTGGGTTTGAGTAGTTCTTTGGCTGCGGAGATGCTCGGAAATACTGCGAATTCTTTGCGAGTCCACCCTCGAAGATGTCTTTTCACGTGGTAGTTTTTGTTTTTATTTTTATCGACGGACAGCGATGACTAACGAAATAATACGTGGTAGCTTTTGAAAACTGCATGAGGTCAAAATATCTGACAAGTATAAAGCGTTAGTTCGACAAAGAGTATAGCACGTTTTCATGAATTCAGAGAATAATAGTGTAATTTATTAAATCGACGAAATATGAAAGCCCCAGCCTCGTTATTCTCGCGAATCCAATTCCATAAAAAGGATTGATGCGCACTTTAATTCTCCATACATACATACGAGCTCAGCATTATTATCACAGATGCGTGTTGATGTTTTCCGGTTTACGACTGCGCCGTGCCCGCGACGTTAAAATTTTACGTCCCTATATACACACGCGCGTGGCTGCATCATCGAATCCCCGAAATAATGGAAACATTAAACCCATCGCCTTTTTACAGCTCAGCAACCCCCCAGACTCTCTGTGGGAACGGTAATCGAATTCATCCAGCCGGACAGATCGACGCAAAGGTGCGCAACGTGTGAAAAATCAACGCGTTCTCATGCCACCTCCGCCACCGCAAATTAATAACTTATTATGCCCCCGCTTGTGCCTGTATCCTCGAAGCAATGATTCGACGTTTATGATCCCGTCCGATGTTCATACACTTCCTCGACCCTTTTTTCCGGCTCTCGCGTGACCTCCCGCCCCCATTTATCAAAAACGCCTACTCTTCCGCCGCTTTCCTCGGCCCGATTCGAATGGAGCGCGCACGCGTTCTGGCACGTGCGGCTTTACCTGCGCGCGACTGCATTCGTTTCAAATTATTATACGGCTTGGCCTTTTTCCCACATATCGCGCGAGCCTCGCGGTCGATCGATATGTGTACGGGACTGTGCGTGGCTTTTTGTCCAAGTACGGTTTTTGCTGTTCTGTAGGGCTGGTTGTAAGCGAGGCGGCTCGATGACTGATGGGGGTTCGGCACGAGGACCAGGATACTCGAAAGTGTTTGGTCATTTGGCGTTAAGGGATCTGTGAGATACTTTTCAGTGTGGGCTGTTTGGAAAGGTATTAGGCTTGACGGCTCCGGCGATGTTTTATTTGGACAGTTTAACTTTGTTTGGGGTTTGGGGTTTGGTGTTGGGTGTGGTGGGAATTTAGTTGATGAGTTTGGTTGGGTACGCTAATTTTTAATTGGGGATGCTTCAAGTGGTTTAATAAGTTTTTTTTAATCCGTATTTTAGTAAAAGAACAATGGTATAAATTTAAATTCAGAATTGATTTTAAAAAAATCATTTATTTCCGTAATAATGTGAGTTACCGTATCTGTCTTTGCATTTATATTATTATTATGTTTGTTAATCCCTTACAAATCTACCACACAACAGACTACTACATACCCATCCCCAACCTTATCACCATCCGAATCTCAAACGTGTGCAAAGCTCCAAGGATCAAACAAATCTTCAATCATAAATCTGAAAGCAAAACCCACCTCCACAACACCCCCAAACCCTCCTTCTGACCACCCCGCTAAAACAACGTTATAATCGCAACTGGCCGTTTTCGTGCTCGCCGAAATCAAAGAAGCGTGAAAAGTGGAGCTGAATGACCGCATTAAAAGCGCGTCCGTTCCTCCCCACCGCACCGATATAACCATGTCCAAGAGCCGCACTCACTCGTCCGAGATTATACGAGCTCGTTGAATAGCACCGAGTCTCCACGCGGACCGCATAACTCGAGAGCGCAGCGGATTTACGATGGCCTACGATCACAGGTGCGAGATATCAAAATATGAGAGCGAGCTGCTTGCGCTTCGCTGATAATCATTGAATGCTCGTTCCTACAAGCGCGCGTATGTCGCGCGCGCAAATCTGCGGACGTCTGCGCTTCGAGTCCGAAATTATTTTATTCCAAGCCAGAGAGAGGCATTGTGCGCACTCGAGATAGGAGTTTAATGACCGGCTATGGTGTAGGCGCGAGGGAGGGAGCTTTTACGGCGGATTGTCAAGATTGCCGTTTCGGCGATCGTAAAAGTCGCTTTGGAAAAGCGAGGAAATTTTATCTCGCGAACGGCACCCCCGCACACGACGAGGAAAAGTCGCGCCGCTGTGGCTTTAATCTCGGGAGCCACTTGAGGAGGGCTAGCCCCCTGATAACAGAGCTGGAAATATTTTTCTTAGGCATTAGTTTTATGGGTTTAATTTAATTATGTATATTAGTGAGAGATACTAGCGGAGAGAATAGTTTATTGTGGATAGAGCCGAGTGGCCGTGCGCTTATCTGGGTTTGATGCATAATCGAGTGGATGCGGGTTGGGGGAATTGCGTGGAGAGGCTTTAAGAGATGTATACACCTATAAGAATGAGGATTTTATGTGGCTGTAAATCATGAAAATCACTTTAACATTTTATCATAAACATCCTCTCAGATCAAATATTTATTTAAAAAATCTTTTTAATAAACCCAAACACCTCCATACCCCGCCATAACACATTCACCCAACAAACATTCACAATTAAATCTCTCTACACAGCAACCCATCAATTCCACAACGACAGCCAGGCAAAACCACACCCCCTTCATTGCACCTCGTCCTCGAAACAACATTAACGCTCCAGCTACCTAGCCTCGCTCGTCTCGTCCAAAGCGCGAGGGAAGAGCCGCACTAACGGCAATTCAATTTCGCGCACAAACATCTTGATCTCGAGTAGTCAAGAGAGAGGTACAGTTCGCTCGTCGAGGATTAGTCATCGCTCGACTGTCTCCTCCGAGGAACGAACCTATACGTATATGTACACGCATAGGAGGTAGTTACGTACGTGTCGCCGCGTATACACTTAGCCGTGGCGATGCGTATTTACGTACCAATAAGCGTAAAATTGGCCGGGAGACGGGCAATCGCGCGTAATTGAATTCATCTTTGTGGAGCGAGGCGAGGGTGGCGCTGCGCCGTATGAATATTCAATTCCTTCAATTTCTAAGCGCCCGTATGCGCGCGTTCAATTTGTCGTTAGAGGGCTGAAAGGGTGGAGAGACTTAAGGAGAAACGATGCAAGGGTGATGGTTTTGAATTGCTCTTTCGGATGAGGCTATTGTTCTATTGGACAGGTTGATGATGGGTGCGGATAATATATGTTTTCGTAAATTTTGTGTTGAGTTATGTGGATAAGGGTTAGTGGGAGGGAGAGGTTTTATGTAAGAGACCATTAGGTGATCAGTATTTTAAAGGATTCTCCACAACAAAAATGCCAAGTGTATTATATAATTCAAATGTACTGGTTAAAACATTTTTGTTTTAATTATTTTGATTTAAGGCATACTTTGAATATACACTGTAGATAATTAAATTAATCTCTAATAATCAGTTAAAACATTGTATTAAATATAACATTCAGATTTATTGCTACACTGTATAACTAGCAATTTCTAAGACGCGATTAAAATTTCATTAACGTATAACACGTCTCCTAGACCTTATACTTTACTACTAATTATGTATTTTTGTAAAAACTAAGCTCGTTCATAAACAAGTTTTACAGAAATATAAAACTTGAATTTATTTTTTTTCAACGGTAGAATTACCTAAGCGTACGCTAGACGCGTCGCATTTAGGACCAGTTCTAGTCCTACCAATTAGTGCGCATGAAAAATGAGGCGGCCTTTGGTACCGTACCTGCCCAATGCGTGCATAATGAATAGCCTCTTCTCTTGAAATCTAGTTTTTAAATAATTAACATGTTTTTTATCTAATTGCTATTTTCCTCTACAATTTTATATTTAGCGATAAAAACATTTTTTTAACGGTAACAACGTTGGGGCGATAAAAAGCTTGGCACTCAAAAATAATTTCTCTAGCATTATTCGTTGAAATATTAATAGTTCTAATTTTTTAAAAGCGTGAACATCCGAAACAGTTACCTGTAATTTACTTCACTACTATGTCTTCATATTTTCATTATTCATAGAGAGTTCTAATAAATATACTAAAACATAATTGTTTTCGACAAAACCTCATGTAATTCTCTAATTCCGACCAATCAGCCAAAATCCAACCTGAAATCAATTACCTCCATCCATCCTCAATTCAATTTTTTCCACGTATTCACATACTCACCCAAAACTTAATAACACCCTCAAACCGCGCCCAGCAACAATGGCCAAAAAAGTAGCTCGTAATCACCTCGCGCGCGTCTCGACTGCTGCTCCCGTGGTGCGGCTGTTCTCAAGAGTCTACGTCGCCGGCGACGTAGCCTACCAGCAACGGAGGCAGCTCGCGCGCCGGCAACGGCGCCACTTGGACACTTCAACCTAATGTCTCGGGACGGTATTCACCGTTACTTCCCTGGCTGTACACACATACAGGGCCGAGCGCCGGCGCGTATTATCCCCCTGGCGTGCGCACTCGTACGTGGCGAGAGAAGCGAGAGAGAGAGAGAGAGTTGGAGAATTATGCCTGGGACATTGGATAGAGCCTCGGCTATATAAGCTCGTAATCGTTTCGAAAAGTGGGGGAGAGCCTGTGCTTTTCTAATATTTGTGGCTACGGCACTTGGGGAAACTCAAAATTCGGAGGGAACGCGAGGAGGGGTCATTGGAGCATTGGGCGGGATGTTTCGTCTGAATGGTTGTGAATTATGGCGGAGGGGAATTATGATGGGAGAATGGTCAGGTTTACTTTTGTTGTTGTATCATTATAGCGAGAATTGGGTGTGGTATCGGAGTTGTTTTGGCTGACAATGGACGTTCGGCCCAGTCATTTAAGGAATGAGGGATTTACTGGATCTTAAATGCCGAATGTAACGCTTAAAGAAGACGTAATTAAATCTATGATTATTAAGCTCTGCCTCACCAATCAGCATTGAAAAGTAAATATCCAAAATCATCATCTATAAAAAAATCTCAAAGAGAGACCGGGACGACAAAAGCAACAAAAATATCTCAATCCACACCAATTCCACCCTAAAAAAATTGTCCCACATCCCAAAACAAAAGAGTCCGCCAAGCGTGTTCATACACGCGTTCTCTCATTCTTCGCGTATATGCACACGCATCGACCTCTCCGCCTCTTTGCGCAAAAAGCAGCCGGAAAAGGGAGAGAGAGAGAGAATCAGAGGACCGCGAGAAGAATATTGTGTTTGCGCACGAGTCCTTAAACAGCGCACATATAGACCGTCAGAAAAAGCGAGATATAGAGAGTAAGTACTCGCAAACAGGATCGTGATAGCGGTCACGTGGCAGCGGCGGAAAGCTCGTCGCTCAAACGGAAAGTAAAACACGCGACTACAGCCTCTCTCTCTCTCTATATACATACACACGCTCGCGGACGCGAGGGTGGTTTCTCTGAATGGCCGCTGATTGTAATCATCGGGTGTAAGTAATGCCGTGTATTCGCCGCTAAATCCCGTATATCGGACTCCTCGTCTATATACACACCACATTTCTGTGCCTGTGTGTCAATGCACCTCTGTGTGCGTTCGCAGGCACATCGCATACACCCCCCTGGAGAATATAGTGTGTATATGCCTGGCTCGTCTTTCCATCTCGCTCTCTCGTTCACGGGATTTCAGGCAAACCAATATAATCGCGCGCTCTCGGGTAATATAACAATCGCGATTCGCGTGTAATCTTCTGTAAATTAAATCGCGCTCGCGCGGAGATAGACAGACGCGCGCGGTTTAAGCTTCATTGTGGGGAGTCAATTAAGCGCTGTAGGGTGGATCCTGCGTTTCGCGGTATGTTTGCGGAAGCTTTTTTGCGGTGGATTTTTTTTTTGATTGGTGGGAGGGGGTGAATTATGGGGTTGGGGAAGATTGTGGAGTGTATGTGTAGGAGTTGGGGATCGGTATGAGTTATTAAATTTAATCCATGGTAAAGGGTTGATGTAATGTAGCGTTTTATATTTTATCGGGATTAATTCATGATAAAGCTCTGATTCTTGCGTTTCGTTTGCACATTTTTGGATGAGTTCAGGTGTTACAGTAGCTCAATTTAGAATACTAAAGATTAAATACAATTTAGAACCCCGTAAACTAAAAAATAATTATATAAATCTATAAAACACAGTTTAAACTTAAGTTTACCTACTTCTATTTTTACGATCAACGTAATAATTACGCGCATGAATTATGCATTTGAATTTCAGCTTTTCATATTTTTCCTTTCAGTAATCACTCAAGCCTAATTTATTCTTTGAAAATCTGATTATACGGAGTTTTCAAATCCGCGCACGTTCACCTCTCTGGACTTGTATTTTTTAAAAAGAAAAAAATTATTCAGCCGCGGTCTCTGTTTATTTTCGACGCAACTGTTACATTTTTACGAGAAACCCTTCATCTTAATTTCTAAAACGCCCAGGTAAACACAGCGCGGCTTTGCGCTCGCGCGCGCAAAAATAAAATTCCTCATTTACCGCTGGCCGCTCGCTCGCTCTGTTAATTTTATTCGCGCGCGAGCGCGAGCCTCTGACTTTCATTAGACGAGTTAACATAAACGTCCAGCCCGAAAAGCCAGCGGGAAAATATTTTTCGAGCCGCGCCGAAAAAGCACGAGTATACCTGGATAAAAAGGATAGGGGAATATAAAAGAAAATCTGTCCAAATGATCGTTCATCAGAGCGTGGCTATATATGAGCCTGCCCTTTGTTGGCCCACGGCAATTAAAATTAGCGCTGTTAATTACATGGACACGTGGAGTGGCTTTTGTTAGCGGCAGCGTCGAAAACTGCTGAAATTAGGCGCATGGAAAACAAAATAGTACTGAATGGTGAGGGAAGCGTAATGGCCAGCTTTTTTTTCTTCTGTTGAGATCAGCGCACGGTGAGCTTATGGGTGGCTCTCTTTATGCGTGCAAGCAATTATTTTGATGTTGGATGGAAACGGGGAATAGAGGAAAAAGTTAGTTTGAGCGAGAGTGGGTAATAGCTGCGGATGAGGCGCGACGAAAATACTACAATTTTTTTTAATGGAATTTACCGAATGTTGCTTTGTTTTATTTTTGAGCTTTAGTTTTACATGTTTTTATTTGGTTTGTGTTAAAGAGTCTTTTAAGTGTTTGCAATCAGCGGTTTAATTTTTTTACTTTTTCTTACATAAATAGGAAATTTTTATTCGAATCTTTTTTCTCACTTTTTAATGTCATTACTTTTTTTAACGAGTTGCAGTGACATAATAACAATATCTGATTAAATCATTGAATATTCACTGTAATATTTTATTTTTTTACATTTACAAACAATGAGGAACATGTGAAAATTCAAGATATTTTTGATAATTATTAATGCTTTAATCTAGTGATTGCTTGTTTTAAATAAAAAAAATTCGTTGCATGTATTTTAATTTATCCGTTTACACTACTTACAAATTATAAATATACATATAAATTGGCAATTCAGACGACAACTCGCTAATATCCACTCAATCAAAATAAAAAAAAACCTCAATCAAGCAGTCCCATCCAAAAGCCCAACAATCAATCCACTGATTAAAAAACCTTCCATTCCAAGCCGCGCGCGCGTGTAATTTAAATTTAACCGAATCCATACATTATCACCTCCACTCCACGATCGATAAGCGCGGACAAGTAATTTCGGCCTCGTCGTATTATGCGCTGCAAGCTCTCGCTCCACATCGTATAATTCTTCGTCCAGCCCTATACACTACCCGTATATATACATTTACAAGCTCTGCTCTCTCTCTCTCTCTCTCTCTCTCTCTCGTCGGCTGGAAAAAGCGTTTCGATCGGATGAGAACTGCATAGGTGAAAACGGCTCTTGCCGCGCGTGCGCGCGCGCAACGATGAAAATCCCATCGGAATTACGAGGGGGCATGAATAAAAAATGCATATCTGCCGGCGAGCATCTGGTTGACCGGTCGCGCGCTGAAACGCGCAATGGCTATATATATGTGTGCAAAAGTGTACGTGCCTGTGTGCGTGTATGTGCTGTTATTTTGCCGGGGCAGCTAAATTCACGTTTGCCGCGTTCAAGTTTCATGCGCGTCGATCGAGTTTGTTTTTCCATTTCACGCGTATATACCTTTTTATCGGTGTTTGCCTTATGAATGAGCTCTCGCGCTGACAATTTCCAACTGTGCGGCGTTAGGGACATCGAGTGGCTCGTAAATAATAACTGCGATCGTGCGCGGCGAGGCTGACGACGCGTGTGCGGGATCGGCTTGTTGAATGGGGAAAAATTTTTTGGAGGGAGCGACGCGCGTGTTGTAAAATGGGGTAGTGTTATGGTGAGTGGAATAATGGAATGAATGGTTGTTAGGGCTGATTGTAATCTGTTTTAATTTGAAAAATTTTTTCAAAATGTGATAATAATTTTGGATTACGAGTAAATTTATGTGATATTCTTTTGGTAATGTTTATATTCATAAACGGTCGCCATTATTTGAAAAAGCTCTTTTGCTACATTGGCAAATTAAAAAAAAAAATATATAAAAATATAACAAGTTGTTAAAATTAAAAATTTCTTTTAAAGAAAAAATGAGATATAAACGTCATTTTATCAATAATTATAATCATACTTTTTACAAGAAATCACGAAATTTATTATTTACACATATCTATTAATCAAAACACAATTAACACAAAGCAATTCACATTAATCGTCTTTCTTTTCACCATCCCTCCCAAAACCTAATTTCTTAAAGGCGCAAAATTCCTAAAGTATCTCCTCGCCACCAACCCATAAACGTAATCAAACGAAAATCCAGCAGTTAAGTGATACATTATTATTCCCAAGAGCGCCCTTACAAAATCTCAAAGCATCTCTCTCAGCAGCCGAAAATTTTCCTCCTAACGAAAACAAATGACACTCCGCCCCCGCTGCAATATCTCCGCATCCTCCTCGCGCACGACCAAAAGCATCTCTCCACACCCGCGAGCTCTTTTCATTTTTTCGCCGGATTTTAATCTCGTAATGTCAAAGCCGTGCTCGAGCCATTGAGGATCATTAGTCAAGCTGTCATAGGAATATTAATAGTCCTCCGCTCTCGCGACGACTACTGGCTATCAAGCCGCACACGTATATACATACGCGTCGTGCACTCGACGGAAACGTTGCATTTCATTTGTTCCCCCGCGCGCACCAGTCGCCAATAGGCTGACATTGTTGAATGACTGCTGGCCGCGAGCTGAATACTTTTGGCTCTTTTCTCGGCCCTTCGGGTGAATATCGATGATCGGGGGATGCGTGAGTGTGTGTGTGTGTGTGTGTGTGTGTGTATGTGACGTCGGGGCTACTGGAAAGTAGGGCGCGCGCGTTAAATGAGACGTCCGTCACTTAAAACAGGGGGTGTCGCAGGGAGGAGAGCCTGCGGCGACTTAGGTACGCGCGGATGTGTTTATCCCGAGTGCTGCGGGAATTAAGAAAAATGACGTGTAGGTTTTAACGGGAGGAGAGAGAGGGGGAGAGCTGTGCTTCGACGATGGCTTATTGATCGGTCGATCGGTGAGCGTAACGTCAATCATTGCTCGTGAATGGGAAGTTAAAAAAGGTTTCGCTCGTGAATGAATGTGTAGTTGAAAATTTCATTATTCAAAAGATGCGTAGTCTGGTCGGAGATCTGAATCGTTAAGTAAACTCAATGAGCAACGGCTGCAGTATAATTTTTGTTGACGCTGATAAAAGTTGATTTTTATCCATACAAATCTTGACAATAACCGTATTTGATTTAAAAAAACTTTCCGAATATTACCAAAATGCTAAACTATTGTGATTTAATACTTCAGCCAATCGCTCAGCGAGCCTCGACCAGCAAAGAATTTAAATCCCAATCTCTATAAATTACGCACCCTTAATCACGATCCCCCATCATCGCCCACCCGACATCACAAATCAGCAACTCAGCCCCGTGCACCTGTCGCCACCGTGACCCAGAAAAACCGGCACACATACCTTTTTTTTCGAGGGAACTCGACGCATAGCTACCAGCCCGGAAATCTCCTCGAAGGGACAAGCTGGCCCATCGGACGATGCACCGCGAAAAAAGGCGCGCAGGGGAAGCCAAAAAAAGGGGGACTGCGACGAGGCGGCAAGCACGCAAGGATAATGCCAGCCACGAGGCGGAAGAAAAGATATGGAAAGAGGCGCATGCATATATAGAAGGCGCGTGGAATAATTAGCGAGTGCTCGTGAAGGTGCGTATGAGCTTACGTGAATGGGGATTGGACTGTATTGCGCTAACGAGGTTAGATAGTCGAGGTGATCGTTCGTTGGGGTTGGCTTGGGGTTTGGAAGTGGATGTGCCTTGAGCTTCGCGGTCGTCGATCTTGGGATGGGTCTTAGAACGTTTTGATTAGGTTTCTTGATTTTTTGTTATAATTTTTCATGAAAAATAAGAACAAAGATTTTAATATTTTCAAAATAGGACACATATAACTTAAAACTGGAGTATTTTAAGGAAAAGAAACACCGTAAATGTTAAAAGAAACCAGGCCACAGCTTAATTTACATATTATTTAAAATATTAATCAATTCACAAGTTACACTCCCAAACTAAACCTACCAAACAAACTAACAATCCTCTCAAATCACAAAATCAAATACACATCATCCCCCACCTCACTCCAACTCACCCCGCCAGACTTCCTACCGTACATATGAGTACCGGCTATCGGAATGTAAATCGCTCGTTCCTCGTCGGGCCGCCTCTCCCGTGTGTGTTACAGGTGGCGGCCAGACACGCGGGGGCACACACACACACGCACACAATATCCACTCTCTTACCGCCCTGTGCAAATCGTCTGGGAATTCTTGGAAGAAGCCGTGCTCGCGCGCGTCTGTTGGGCGCCCGGACGGCGGCGGCACCGATGACTCATCCAGAGAAGGTCTAACCTGCGCTGCTTACTCGCGCCGTACATTGCGCCATATACAACGAGAGCTCTGGTTCCCGCTACCATATACTTGATACAAGTAGCGAGTGTAAGTGTATAGGAAGTCACCCCCTTCTTCGGCAGTTTCATCCTCGCGCGCGCTGCAGCTCTTAGTCATCGCCGTACCGTGCGTGTCTGGGTCATCTACCTTTCTGTAAGCTAGTTTTTTTTCTGCTGGTGCTCTTGGGTTCTCCTTTATCATCGATTTCCATGCGCGCCTTCCGGTTTCCCAGTGGATGCGGGGGTATTAGATCGAGGTGGGTGATAGGCTGTGGATGAGTCGCGCTTTAATTACGGATGTAATTGGGTAAGAAAATGTTGAGGTAGGTGTAAATAATTGTGAGGAGGAAAAATGATTTTCCGCAGACTGGTACTGGGAAGTTAGACGTGCGTTTGGACTGATTCACTTGACGTCACTAATTAGTTCGAAGTAGATCCTGCAGTTTTATGCTGTTTATTTTACTGTTTGGGATGAATCATACTTCATGAATATTACGGCTTTTGATGATTAAGACTAGATAGAAAGCGTTTACGTATGTATATGTCTATATTAAAAATAAATACTTAACTCATAATAAGCAGCTTACAATTTATAGTTACTTACAATTTATAACATTCCCCTTATTAAGTTATTTTTTCTAACTTTTTTTTAATAAGTTAATGTTCCTATTGGCCGTTAAATTTACAGACAATTAATACATTATTACAAATGACAAAAAAGAGATAACAATTTACAGACTTGTTCTTTTATCGTATTCAATAAAACTAAGCCTTGAAAAAGTTACAATCCGCACAATACCTAACACTGTATATCCAAACAAAAAATAAACTTCAACTCCCACCAACGATATTTTCTCAACTCAAGTGCATCCATTAACCAAGACGACAACTCCCCATCACGCTTCGCGGAAGGTATACACACACTAGCGCCTCCCTTTTTCGAGACGCGCGAAAATTAACTCTCAAGTGTGCCTCTCCCGTCTCTCTCAACTCCGGCATTTCCGCGCGATATCACCAAAGGGGGACCGAATTAATAATATCGTTTAGAAATGATTCAGGAGAGTAGTCTTCCCTCTCTTGCGCGCGTATTCCGCCGACTCATTGTCTCGATCCAGCAGCTCGTGGTTGTCAGTAAAAGCACTCTCCGCGGCGTCCTCGGCGGCGGCGGCTCTCAATAAAGGCGCCTGCACAATCAAACATTAACCCCCTCGTCGCGCTTGCAAAAGCCTGCGTTGTATGTATGTATGTATATAGGTATAAGTAGAGTTGGCTGTGAGGATGGATATACAAGGAGCAGGCGCGTGCAGTGCAACGTTATGTATGATAGGTACGCGGGCGCGCAGCCGAGCGAGTCGGCTTGCCAGACGGGCCGAGAAAGCGCTCTGAGCTTTGTGACAAATTGAATCGAATGTGAGTCTCTGGCGGTGGGAGGCAAATAAACAAAAACGTCGATTCTATTGGTGGAAGCGAAGCTTGTATGGTTGTACTGTGTGGATTCTGAATATGTGTGGAGATGCGTGGATTTATGAGTTTGGTTAGGATGGTTTTTGATTAAGGGGTATTTAATCTTTTTATTGTGCGCTTTTGTGTCAAAAAGTAGATCCTGGATATGTCAGAGACTTTCTTTAAAATATAATAAGACAATAAATAAAATTAAGAAATCCGCAATAACATTTTATTTTAATTAACTTAATTAACCCAAAGATATTATCTTCGAATAAATTCGGCGAGTAAGTGCACACCCACCTTTTACAACTCAGCCAAATGAAGTCATACCTATCAATTTACAGCACAGATTATTCACTGTATAAAGTCATAAGACCGGCAAAAAACTTTGGTTGCTCACCGAGCCCGCCGCCGAGCCATTCTGCGCTCGTAAACGCGTAATTAAGTATTCCTTCTACGAGAACAAAACTAAAGCAACGCACTTTAGCACGCGCCTCTTTCGTCGGCTTCGCGGCTTATCTTTTTCCGCGGTTCACACGAATAACGAATAAACCTCGCGACTTTTGCATAGATAAAGACCTCAGCCGAGGCCGGAGTTAGTCTACATACAAAAGGGAGGCCGGGGGTGGTTTATGAAAGCCGCTTTAAGGAGAGTCTGGCGAGTGCGTGGGCGTAAGAGAAAGAGAAAGTAAACAACGGGGCTGATTTCGGGGAATCGCGATGTCTGGGAGAGAGAGAGAGGCCTGGGCCGACTGTATAATGTAGGAATATGCACGAGATTACAGAAACGCAATCAGTTTCGAGGAGTAGCCGCTCGGTAAGAAAAAGGAGCGCGCGCTTTTAAAGTATATAAGGGAGGAGAGGAGGAGGGGGTAAGAGGCCGGGCAAACGGATAAACATCAGCAATATTTGCGAAAGTGTGTTTCTTAAATAGAAACGCGCTTCGGCTCGATGTTATCTTTCGTTTTGTTTTCTTTTTTTTCATTTGAGTCAACTGCGTAGGCAATCGCTTTAAAAGGAACAAATAAAATTTTTTCTATAGTTATATAATGTCAATTTGTATACAATGTTGATGAAAGTGAATGGGTTTGTTTCTTTTTTAATTGCGTTTTATCCATTTATTTTGGATGATGGTTTTTTAAAGTGTTTTTAAAGATTATTTTATGCTATTAAACTTATGTGACCCTGACTGTTCAGCATCTAAAAAAGTAGAATCTGACTGTTAAGAACTTGTTGACAGTAACATTTAGCAGTTTAATTAATCCAGAAAAGTGAAGTCTTAAAAAAATTATGTTTATATTGTGGAAGACATTAACAAATGATCAACCCTAAATTTAAAAAGATAATTCTTTATAAATTGATCTTAGGGTGAAAAAATATTAAACCAAATGACGTTACCAAAACTTAAATTAGTTAAAGATTTCATAATACATAAAACAGCAACAAAAATATTAAATACAATGAGAATTATCTGCATAACCAACGAAAACAAAATAGTAATTATCCAGCGTAAGTATATTCAATAAACTAAAAACACTCTACTACCCTGATTGCTTTGTTCCTGAATAACAATAGCATCTCCACCACCAATAATAACGTAAAAAAAGGTACACCAATGTCCTGAAAGCTTCTAAATCGTCATTTTCGGTTTCCCATAATCTTTCTCCACAGCCTACCCCAGCAATCGCGCATTTAATGAGGGCTAACCTCACCCGCTCCAGGCGATTTCCCACCACGCGTATAGCCTGAAACACCACTTAGACGCTGCAAGGCACCGAGCAGCACACACCGACGGCCAAAACCACTCGTGCACTTTTGGCCTTTATTAAAATGCGCGCGCGAGCCACCTACGATTCTCCCTCTTCTCCGTCTTCTTTTCTTCCCTCTTTTCTTCCTTCGACTCCCTATTACAAAATTACAGTGATTAGCCTAACGTATAGGTAACCACCTACACTAACCGCCGTACCCTCTTGCCCTGGTCTAATTTTTTTTCTTTAACTTTCTTCTTCTCTCGTCCCACGCGGGGTAAGTTGTTCATTACCATGAAGTGCGTGTGTACGCGAAAATACGTAAAAAGTATGTGTTTGGCCCGGAAACTTTCGATTTCGTTGTTATGCATTTTCAACTGAGAGAGCGTATACGAAAGGAAGTGCGCGAAGGTAGTAATTTCGAATTGCAAAGGCAGTTTTTTCGTTTTTTTAAGGTCAGGAAGGTACTTTGGGAATCGAATCTTTGAAAAGAACGGACAAAGTGAATGTATGCACTTAGACGTCTATACGCCTTGCTTTAAGTATTTAATCACATGTT
>JAPYZA010000817.1:0-47462 GCA_030522685.1 Eupelmus azureus | reverse complement strand
GCAGGTCCGAAGGCTCTAGAATTATTTTATCACCGTTTTTGAGCAAATAAACTGCTATCATCTATCCCGTAAAACATGAAAATAAAAAAAAAATTGTTACAAATAAAAAAAATGAAACAATTGTTTTGATCATTGTTTAACGGATAAAAAACGGCAAATTTCTGTGCTGGTCCGGAAGTCGTAGCATTATTTCATCATTGTTTTTCAGAGTATGTACTGCTTACTTCCAGTGAAGTTGGCAGTACACATGGTTTTTTTTTTAAATATTGCGACGGCAAAATTTGGACTCTAACGGATAATTAACGGATAAAAAACGGCAAATTTTGATAATAGTACTTTTACGATTAGAGAAAAGTGTTATGCCAACTTCAGAGAAGTAAGTTTCAAACCTTTGGTATCGGGTAAAATTTATTTTTATAGAGCGAAAGGTATTGATGCTATTTACTATGTACTATTTGAATATTTAACGAATTTAAGTAATAAATTGAAATTGTATATATAAATCTAATTATTGTAAAAAAATTATATTTTTCTTATCATAGTTAGAAATTATAATCATACTTGTAATAATATTTTGCGTTTTACTGAAATAAATACTATTTTGACTTAATATGGAGAATTTACTTTTTTCTTTTGAAAAAATATACATACCTAATGTTTTTATTTATGTTAAAAAACAATAATAAATTGATTTGTGGAGAAACTTGGAATATCGAAATATATCTTATGTGATTTTAATAATTTTTATTCTTTGCGTATTTGGAAATTATCATTTTGTAAATTTTCGTCATATTTTCATAATTCATAATAAATTCCAAAAAAAAAGATAGTTCAGCGTTTTACTTAAAATGCACGCTTTTCCGCGTTTAAAGAGACCCTTAAAATCTTAAAATGTAACAATTACATAAACAAATATTTAAATAAAGCACAATAAAAAAAAAGTAAATATTCATGCTATTTTATCTCTTCTTTACCTATCAATTTAATAGATTACCTCTAGTATGCCAATATTTTCTCTGCCATATATCATCTAAGTACCCTATCCTGCGACTATAACCAAGGTGAAACGGGACGCTTTTCAAATTACCCAATCCATTTCATCAAAAAACCACGATCACGCGTAACTAACTCATTCAATTGATTTCCAGTATGGCTGCCAGCACCACCGCTGATCAATTCTGGCGACGAATCAGCCTTGAAGCATGGCTGCCCGCGTTGCGGGCGCCGCTACTACCACAAATCCAACCTGCTCCGACATCAAAGACTCGAGTGTGGCATTCCGCCACGTTACCAGTGCACCCAGTGCATGAAGCGCTTCAAGCATAGTCACCACCTTCGCAAGCACCAAAAGCAGACTCACGAGCTATCTTGAGGCGCGAGCGTTTTGTAGATAAATGATTTTCTCATCTTAGAAATCTGATTGTTAAATTCATTTGGAATTGGAATAAAGAAACTGATGTTTTTATGAAAATGTAAAATAATTTTTTCTTAACCTTTTAGTTACCCGACTAGATCAAATAATCTCTGTTTATTATACTTTTTTTATTTAAAACACTCTCTCAACCAGTCGAAGAAATTACAATTTATTTCAGACTTGTTCGAATCAAACCTCTCTTCCAACTCACCGGCCACCACAGCGATCAAACCCTAATACCATTAAACACCAAACGAACACAAACATCACCTCGTAAGTTCCACCACGTAGTCAAAAGCTTCCGCAAACCTCCTGCATGCCTTGACATAGCCCTTGCCCCATCCACAAACCCAAAAGACTAACCATCTTCTCTATCCCCCAGAGGATGGCGATCAGCACCGGCTGCGCGTCGTCGAGATCGAGAACATCCTCGCTGGTTCCAGCAACAGCAGCAGCGCCGGCGGCTATCATCGGGCCCGACGCGGACGGCCACCGATCCACACGCTGCTGGAACCCGAGCTGGTCTTCTCCAGCGGCAGCGAGCACACCGCCAGCAAGCGGTTCCGTTGCAGCAAGTGTCCCAGTAGCTTCACCTACATGCGCGGCCTTCAGCAGCACCTCAAGTACGCCTGTTATCAGAGGCCGAGGTTCCAGTGTCCATACTGCCAGCATAGGTCAAAATACCGATATGCTGCTTATAACCACGTTAGGCAGATGCATAAGGGTGAGGAGGTGTACTGTGTCGATCTGCAGGATGCGCCGGGTGATGAGGACGCTGGCACGACATGAAGACTACTTTGTGATTTCATGCGGACGGGTAGATCGGCGAGAAGTGAATCGCGATTTCGAGGTTTTAGAAGGAACAGTGTCGAATCAGTTGTGGATAGCGCGGAGAGGGGTGGGAGTTGTAGAAGCGTACTGAGAGCGTGTATCAAAATATTTAAGTGCTCTGCGATCGAATTTAATGACGATAAACATTACTGTACGAATGGGTTTGGAAGTAACTCGAATTTGTCATTTTTCATTCAGCGTTAAAACACTTGTTGTCACTATTTCTAGCTATTCACTAGTCATTTTATGGAGGGCGTAGTGCCAAAGGCAGCCAAGTCCACTTTGAAAAACGGTCTTTTTTGAACGAAGAAAGGTCTATATTCCTGAAATTTCAATAGCAGAGACTTAGTTATGCTTGGATTCTGCAATGTCCAAACATTATTTATGTAAATATGTATACTGATTTTTCAAATTAAATGTTAGATAGCTTTACTAATGCATTTTCTCAAGAACATGTAAAATGGCGCTTGGTCTCCTTTGGTTCTGAACCCTCCATATCAAAATGGGTAGTAAATATATCTGGGAAATCTGATAATGATTGTTTTATTTCCACCAGAAAGCTTCAAGCATTGATTTGACCAAAGAGCTGCGTTCCAGTTTAAGTAGTATTATTATTTTATAACTTTTTTTTGTTATATTATAACAAAAATCATTTTATTTATGATTTCTTTCATAAACCGTATAGCCATAATATATTTACGATTTAGTCTTGAAATCTACATAGCACGTTTAAGTGATTATAATAGCATATTAATGTATACAATTATAATCTGTTTTCAATGCAATAAAATATGATTTTTGTTTTATTTAAAAAGAATAAAACTGAGTAAAGCCGTTTATGATTTATGATTTGAATTTATTTAATGCAGATCGTCAACAATCAATAAATTGTATTATTTAAAAAAGATGTTTAAATTTCTGATTAATATTTGTCAATATTCAATAAATAAAGGATTGTACATACAAAAATTTATATATGGTATTTTATGTAAAAAATAATTGTTTGCACTTAATAAATCATTAAAAACAGTAAAGTATCATATTCTTTGTGCATGATTTTTTGCCTTCAACTTAAGCTTAGATATAACAATTACTCACTATAAATTTTTATTATCATATATAATTTATAAATTTTAATATTAAAATTTTTATCTAAACAACATTTAAATTTGTTAAATGCTGGTATTAAAAAAGAGTAATACTGTAAAAAAAATGGTATACATGAAATAAGGATAAAGTATAAAATAAAAAAACTAATATCTCTTTAATATTACAACAATATTTTCGGCTATTTTATAGGAATGTCTTAGAAATAAATATAAACCATTAAGACATTTGAAAGCGAATACGTAAAGATATAAAAAGTATTTTTAATATTAAGACGTTTTCCAAACTAGACTCTATTGCAAACATGTGGTGGTAAAGTTTATTGTCATCCACTCTACTTCCAGATCTGTGCCAGACCAGCATCCGATCTCAGCGAGCAACGAGAAAATTCAGAGAAAAATCTACTAGACGACATAACAAGCAAAGCGGCAAAGGCGCCCAAATATTTCCCTGCCCGAATTGCTCCAGCGTCTACAATCGGCGCAACAATCTGGTCGAACACCTCAAGTACGCTTGCTTCCAGAAGCCAAGGTTCAAGTGTCCATACTGCAAATACGTGACAAAGCGTACTTTCACCGTCTATGGACACGTGCGGGTCCAGCATCCGGGCTCCGAGGTTGGTTACATAGACTTGCAGAATCCCGATGTCCTGGTGGAACCTCAGGCATAGTGAGGAGTGAGGTCTTACGATAATTTGAGATTATGGCGCATATTTTGTACAGACAGTTTCAGAATAAAAGACAAATAATAGAGAATAAAAGTTATATAATTTTTCTTTTCTTGTCTTGCGTGTTTACAAAGACTTGTGAATTATTATTTATTTTTATTAACATTCTCGGTCTTTATTTCAGGATCTTCAACTCAAGATCAACAACAACAGGAAGATTAAAAAATTTATTAAACAAAGAAAGACTTGTCGCCGCAGTGCGATCAAATTTACCCACGTTGCTTTAGTTAGAACGAGTAGCTCAATTACGAGCGCAACAGGTTGTCGTAAGCTACTACTGCCCTATATATTCGCAACACAGGAAGATCGATGCTGTGACCGCTTGACTTATACGTGTCGCAATTCAAAGCGAAACTTTGTTCCGTCAAAAAACACTTTTTCCGCTAAATTCAGAATTTAATTCGTTGTTTATAATACATTTTTTATTTCGATATAAGAAATTATCTATAGTATGCTAAAATTTGAACATTTTCTAGATAAGCACAAATAAAATATTTAATGTTTATTTTTTATTCCACAAAAAAACAAAGATGTATAAAATTATTATCACAAAAATTGAAAGGCTTCGATGAGACTGTCCACTTAATCACACACTTACTCCATGCCCGTAGCATCTCAAATTCGCATTCCTTTGTGTTTTTCTTTCGTTGTAGTTAACATTCAACCATTCGAATCATCCGCACCAAAAGAAATTTCTTGATCAATCCACCCATTCCATTAGTTCATCCATTAAAACGCAATCCATTCTATGTTTCCATTCCAGATTACAAATCTACAGGACCCTATCAATTTCTGGCCGTCGATTTCAGCCAGACAGGGCAGTTTTCAAACTCGAGCCCAGGCAATCAGTTCGCATGCGAACGATGCGGTAAAGTGTACAAGCAACGCAGTTCACTAAAACGACATCTTGACTATGAATGCGGCCAACCAGCGAGATTCAAGTGCAACTACTGTCCCTATTCCTGCAAGCGCAACGACATACTTAAGACTCATCTGGCCTACTGTCGGCACAAGTGGGCGGCTAAGGTCATCAATGAGCGAGATTAAAGCTTCTTGGTTTTTTCTTGTGGACGTGGACAGTGATTGGTTGCAGAGTCGGGATGATGCCGATGATCGAAATGGAGTTTGCCATACATATCTTTGTCAAGCTGGTTCAATAAAAATAATGTTACTAAAATTGGAAGGTGTTTTTTAATCAGAAACTTTATAATTGTTTGTTGAGCCCTCAAATTTTGGGTTCCCGAGGTGCTGGTTTTCTTTCGAGCACTCATTCAACATTGGCATATAAGCATTAAAACAAATTTAATTGAACAAGACATCCACTTACAGCCAAATTGTATGACTCTAGGTGTTTATCCACAATACAATCACATCAGGGTGAAGAGAAATAATAACATCTATTACACGGAAAAAAGATATTACTATAATTACTATCGGTAGGACAGAGTCGCTGTAAGAGGAAAATACTACGTTTTTGTGCCAAATTATGATAAAATTGTAGTAAAATTTACTTACAGTTCTAGAGATAGGAATATCTTTTCAAAGTAAAGTCCTCACAAAGATAGGATAGTTTTTCTTTTATTTCAAGTTTAGTCCACTGTTAGCAGAACACAGCAATTTTTAGTAAATCTTTTTTTCCGTGTAACATATTACTGATCGGTAACGAGAGCCAGCCTCTTAAATTATAAATAGTAAAGACAGTAAGAAATATTCTACAAAACATACCTTATTCTTCAGATCTAAAAAAAACAATCTGCTAATAACTATCTCTTTCATCCTTAAAGCCGTCACTATTATTTCAACTAGCACTCACCGCACTATCATAAACACTATCACAAACGCTCATCCGAAATATCATCTTTGACGCAGCGCTTGCTTTCTTCAATTTTACAGGTGTCACCAGGTACCAATTACCTCGACTAGTTGTAGGTCGAATCTCCCAAATCAATCGACCACGAAGAGTGGCTCAGGAATCCACGAACGGCGGCTTCACCTGCGATCGCTGCGGCAATTCGTACAAATACTACAACAATCTGCATCGGCATCGCAAATATGAATGTGGTAAACCGGCGCGCTTCTGTTGTGCCTACTGTCCCTACAGGAGCAAACAGAAGGCCAGCATGCAGAAGCACGTGCTGCAGCAGCACAAAGACAAGAGCCTGCTGTTTAGTGTCGAGCCCGAGAAATGAAGTTTTTAGAAACAGTAATTTTAAGACCCGTGGAGTTATTTTATTTGATCTCTTGATGATTAGTTGTAATATAATTTTTTTAGGTGGATCTGTCCTAAAATTCGTAGTTCAGGTGCCGTTGATTCGTTAAAAATATTTGAAGATAGAAATGTTAATGCAGATAGTTATGTGCCTAACTAAGGTGCAATATTGCTGATAGAAATTATAAAATTTTCTATCGATTTTTTAATGAATGTATTTAAAATTATTTTACTTAAAAATGTATTTCTCTAATATGAATTTGATAATTATTTATCAGCATATTAGTCCTTACAACATTATGTATATTTTATATAGTGTAAAAAGTATTATTCAATAAATTTTGAAGAGTACAAAAATAAATGATCTACCTTGTGTAAATCTGTAATTTAATTTTAAATTTATAAATCATTATTATTTCACATAAACTTTTTGATATAACTATAATTTTAATTTTAATAAAATGTAATTTTATTTTTTTGTAAAACAATTTATTTCTTTTATCGACAACCCAAATTGTCTCGTGAGGCTCTAGAACAAATAAGAATTGACCTGGTAGTACTTACGTTTGCATCCTTTTTTAAATAGCACATTCATGAATGATAAATATAACTTTTTATTTAAGTGTATATACAATTATTAAAATATAGTAAAAACACCTTAACAAATAAAACTCTTACTTAATATATTAAATTCAATTTTAGTCAAAAAGCTTCAGAACAACTCAACACGGCGGTAAGCCTCACACGATCAATACCTCGACCAAAATCAGCCATTCCTAAATTCCAAACTATAGCAAAACCGCACTTATTTTTGAAAATGCATTTCGCGCTTATAGTTGTCACTATTTCCAAACCACCAATCGCTAACCACTACCTCCTAAAATTTCAGATTATCTACTCGATGGCGCAGGCATGTACAAAATCGTGAATGTTGACAACCTGATGAGTGGTTTTGAACAGCAGCATAATTTGGCCAGCAGCAACCAATGTCCCCGCTGTGGCAAGCTATATATGCGGGCTCAGCATCTGCGTCGTCACATCAAATTCGAGTGTGGAATGCCTGCTCGTTTCTGCTGTTTCTATTGTCCCCAGCGCTCGAAGCTTAAGGACAACCTAATTAAGCACGTACGCAAGGTCCACCTTGGTCGAAGAGTTAGGTTCTACGTCGATGACGAGCTGCACGAACAGTCGTAATAATGATGTATTCATCCATTGATTGGACGAGTTTGAACAGAAGTAATTCACGTGAACTGGTGAGTTGAATTTTTTTGTGATTCAATAGGTTTTTGGATATAAGAATTGAATATCTCAGTGTAGTTTGAGATGATTGCTAATTGATAGTGAAAGATAAGAACTTCATATTCGTCAAATATCTATAATTCATTTAAAACAGCTTTTAGCAATCTCTTAAATGAGTTGTTTGTCCAGATCAACCGGTTTATTAGATTCTAATTAGGCTTATGGAAATTATTAAAAATTAAAATAGTGGTACATTTAAACATGCTTTTCACTCAAGCTTATAGGCACCATCACTGTCGAAGCAACCATTGCTAATCACCGTCTTCTAATTTCAGATTATCCGCTCGACGGCACAAGCATGTTTAAAATCGACAACATGGACAATCTGTTACGTGGCCTGTGTCCCCGTGACAATCTCAGTGCGGCAAGCTTGTGCGCTTCTGCTGCTATTATTGTTCCAAGCACTCCAGGCTTAAGGACAATCTGCTTAAGCATGCACGCAAGGCCCATCAAGGACAGATTCTCAAGTTTTACGTTGAATAGCACGAAAGCTTATGCTAGGAGGAACAAGTTGTACAGAAGTAATAAATGTATAAACTGGTGAATTAGGTTCGGTTGAGTGTGAATAGGTTTCGGAAAATAAGAGTTGAATGTATTTCAGCGTAGCTTTTGACGTGTGCTCTCGATCTTGAAAGAGAGTATGTAAATATTTAGTTATTTATTTTGGTAGGATTATGCGTGGGCTAACTTATAAGTCAAAGCTCAATTATTTTAAGATAAAATGATTATTGAGTGCGATACAGAATCAGGTTTTGATAGATGATCGTACTTCAAAATTCAATTGCAAGTCAAATTGAAATTGAATATTTTTTTCCAGATCTCAATTTATACAATAAACTTTAATTAAAAATGACTTTAATTAGACTAATAATGATGACAGCTAAAGGAGACTATAGGTTTAAGTCGAGCCTAATGCTTATTGACAAGTTAATAGGCATTTGTACCTTTAATTTAAATAAAAAAGTTATGTAAAAGTTATTCTTGTTTATAAAAGTCCAAATATAATTACTTCTAGTTGAATATCGAAATATATTGATAAAATGTAGAAATGCAATGACAAAAAGTCAATATGTCCTTAAATGCGTATTTTAATAGGTTTACCTAATACAATCAACAGGTTGTGAGTGTAATTATTCTTATTATGATATTAAAAAATATCAGAATGCATCAATACAATTTTTTAACAGCTAACTGCTAAGATAGTTTTAAATTGAGTTGTACTATTATTTTAGTTTTATCGTTCTGCGAGACCAAAATGTACTGTATACAAAACCTAAAAAAGATTAATCAAATATTAATAAATTAAAAATTTTAATATAACATTAGTAAAGCTACCATTTGAAATCCTTTATTTTCACTGTAACTATTCCTAATTTAGAAACGTGATTATTCTATAGAATCAAAGTAGTATTGCAATTAAATGCTATAAACATATCGAAAACTCAAGAGTACGAATTTTTCAAATAACTGAATCCAATTTTAATTTACACAATATTCATTAATACTTACATTTTCAGAACACACAAGACCCATTACTCATCACATTTTGCAACCGTGTCTCTACCGCACCCAAAAACTAATAAAATTTTTCTATCCACAAACTTCCAATGGTCAAGTACCCTTAAAGCTAAAATCAGCCACAAGCAGCATCGTAACCACTTCGATTTCGAAATTTCCAGGTCAGTCTAGGTCCGCCAACGAATCGTTCATTTACGGATGCACAGTTTGCGGCAAACAGTACAAATTCTACGCCAACCTAAGACGGCACATCAGGTTCGAGTGCGGCAAGCAGCCGCGCTTCCGTTGCTATTACTGTCCGCGGCGCTGCAAGCTCAAGGACAACCTACTCAAGCATATACGAAAAATGCATCACGAGCAGAGGATTATGTTTTACGATGACGACGAGCCTTATCAGATGCCTTAGACTAGTTAGGCTTAGCGGATGAGAAGGTTTCGGTTAGTGGCTCTACGGAGGTGGATAAAGCGTTGAAAATAATGTTTTGTACAGGTGCTACTGACGCGGTTTTAAGCTATGAATTAGGTTAATGTTTTTTTAATTGTATATGCCATATGCGATTTTTAAAGATGTTATAGATGTAAGAAGTTGAAAATTTTATTTTTTTTTGTGATTGTTATGGCAGTAAATGACTTAATTTTTTTATATAACTTGATATAATTTTGAAAATTTAATCAAGTTGAATATTGTAGAAAAATGCTGTTTTTTTATAAATTTTTAGTCAATACTTATAAAAGATTAAGACTGTTTTTTTCGTTTTAAGAGGAAGTTGAAGCTTGGTTATTTCAAATCAACTAAATTTGAAAACAATCTTGTTTTGTTATTGTTTTAGATTAAAATTTTATGATAAGATTTTTTTATTAAACTGAATAATATTTGAAATAAAAGACGCCTTACAGTTGTTGGTAAAGGAAATACTTTTAAATTTTCCTTAAAATAAAACTTTTTATAAAATTGAATTTAATTTCATAAATTATACCAACTTCGAAAAACTAATTCCAGCATTATACAAAGCTTAGTTATTTAGGAAAGCTATAACTAAAAATCCAAAAATTGCCGATATTTTGCTATTTTTTTTAATTCATAATTAAAATTCGAAATAAACTTAAGTCTGTGACAAAAATGTGTATAAATATTCTATCTGTAAACATTTGGAAACTCTTGTACTTACAAATTTTATACAAAACCAAGCAGCAATCTTTTTTTCAATCAAATTAATTTAAGATTTAATTAATTTTTTTTGCACAAATTATACATAATTCTACTCTAATGTACAAAATAATTATCTGCAAAAACATTTCAGAGCACATGTATTTATATAAAAGCTATACGAAAAATATTATAAAGTATCATGTAAAAATCTATTACAAAAGAGGAATAAATAAGATAAAAGTTATTACACAAAATTTCACGACATTTATTTAGTTCCTTACATAGATACATTTTCGAATAAACTAAATCAATTACATTATTTATATAAAAAATCAATGAATTTTCAATGATTGTTAATAAAAAAACATAAACAGATCATACACTGACCAATAAACTAAAAAATAAAAACCCAAAAAAAAAATCAAAAACTCTCATCACTCGACGCTCAGCTACAATCCAACAATGACTCAATCTTTCATTCTCACAATCCCGAAAAAACTCGCTACAGCTCCAAACTCTTTTCCTCGCATACACCCAGCGGCCTTTCTCCATAGCCAGTTCCTCTTAAAACTTTCCGCTATCAAATAGTTGTTTAGACCAAATATCAATCAAGCTCTCTCTTTCTTTCTATCTCTCTCTCTCTCTCTCTCTCTCTCTCTCTTTCACGAAAACCGACGCGCGAAATAAACCGTTACAGAGCGTGCGCGCGCCACTTTTCAGCACACTCGCATTTTCGTGTATATTACGGTAGTACAGCATCGCACGAGCAGCGAGAGAAAAGAACGAGAGAGAGAGAGAGAGAGCGCGCCAAGTGTATAAGACAGAGGAGAGAGGGGGGGAGGAGGCAACCACGCCGGCAGTGCTTCTCCAGCGGCTAGCTCTCGCACCTAACCTAAACTATAGCCGCGCTTCGCTACTCTCTGTCCCGCAAAGCTGCGTGCCTGCCGCGCGCGTGGATGCGCTTTGTTTGCGTGGGTTAGCGCGCGCGCCCCAGCTTCGCTCTGATTTCCGTGGCGAGCAACAATCTCCGTTTTATTGTTTTTGACGCTGACGAATTTTCGGGCCCGAGTGTGCTGGTCGTTGAATTCGAGGATGGAGGAGGCATCAGGATCGGGACGAGCGCGCGCGCACGCGGAAAAACGCGAGTGCGAAAATTCGAAGCGAGAGGTTAGGACTTAACCTATAGTCGGAAAAGTGTGCTTTATTGTGCGTGTGCCGGAGAGCGAATATCTCTTTGTGAGGACGGACCGTTGGAGGAGCTGGGGATTTTTGGAGGAACTTTTGTGGGAGATCGCGGGGAGGTTTCTGGTGGCTGGATGGCGGAGAGGAGCTGGGTTGTTGGTGGGTCAGGAGGTGGACACCTGTTGGATGGGAGTGATGTGTTTGTAAGTATAGATGAGAGGATTGGAGGGATTCGCTGTTGGCATTTTTGAGTTCAAGCTGGGTGGTTGAATTTGAGTCTACGATCGATGTTACATCAAGTGGTGCTTTCAGTTTTGTCGAGCGTAGACTTTGGTTGTCAAGGTATACAGTCCTACTTGTTGAGCCGGGCTTTATCGAGTCTGGATTGATTTGTCAAATTGGGAGAGATTTATATTATTATATTTGTTTTAATTGTTGAAAAGAGTTGGATTTATTTTTGTTATTGTTTGACGATCACTTGACATTTGCTTATATTTAACTCTAGTATCATAGAAATGTTATTGAAAATTAATTTATTAGTTAAGAACATGATTACTTTAAAATGATAATAAACAACTAATTAATGATCACCGTTAAATTTTAGATTAAGTTTGTGTTTCTAAAAATAATAGTAATTTACTATTACAAATTATTTTCAAATCTTAAATATTATATGAAATAAATTTTTGTTAAGATCAGAAATATCTTTATAGATAAATTATGATAATTAAATTATATTTGTGAAAAATTAACATTTGTGATAATGTATTTTACGTACTTTATTAAAAGCTATTTGGATCATAATGTTATGATTATTAAAATTTTATGAGTAAGAGCTTAAAATCTTTTTCCGAAAACCATTGGAAACATAAATTGTCATTCATTTTTAATATCTATCTTTATAATAGTACACAATTATAGATTAGCTGTACAAGATAATTCAGCAATAACTGCTTTATAATAATAAAAGCTAATTGGTACTTAGTATAAATGAAATAAAAGCAATAATGTATACCAAATAATCATGGTTAGATTTTAATATTAAACATCTAATATATTAAAATGTATTCAAATATACAAAATTAAATTGTACAAGATAATTGTAATTATCACAGAAGTAAACAAAAATTGCACAAAATCGAATGTTTAAGAACAAAATCTAACAGTTTCTCCTCCACTCCAAGCCACCAGAACCTCAAACAAATTCATAAACAATAACATTTTTCTCAAAACGCATCAAACGATCTCTCAATCGCATCCCTCCCGAAGTGACAACCAAAAATAAACAAGTGCTAGCGTGGACTATCCTGCACTACACAACTTCAAATACAACGCTTCCACCATTACCCGTTGTGCTTAATCGTCTACAGTGCGCCAGCATCGACGGACCCAGCGAGGACTTGTCGGAAGCACCTGGCCTGTCTACACTCGAAATTTGCGCAGGTTGCTGCGGGCCTGGCTGTAGTAATATACCTACGTGACGATTGGCTACCGCACGGTAAGGAGCTGACGGCGGATTTAAGGTCGGGGGTAAGTAGACGGGGATGCGCGGTTTTACGATGCAGCTCGGCTTCGGTTTTTCGCAATATTATGACATCCTCGATATTGATTTATTATGTACTTATAAGCGATGGTTATTTGCGTTAAAATGTATTTTTGTTTATTTAGAAGGTACTAAAATTTAAAATTGATATATATTGAATTTAAAAAAACATATTATTAAGAAAAATAATAATATAGAACGAACGTTCGGTAATAATCACACCGACGATCACATACAAAATTATGAATAAGAAAATGGTGAAATTTTATGCACAATTAATTATAATATTTAAAAAAATCATAAAAACTACAAAACAGGCATCTTTTAGCTTCATAGTATAAATAAAAAGATGTTTTACAAAGTGAACTCAACAGGTATTTTATATCAAATTAAAAATGCTTATGCGAAAAATATTTTTTTTTAGAAAAATAGATAATATCATTAACCTTCAGACGGTCGGCATTCAAAGATGTGTCAAAATCTTACATTAGAAATTTTTTGCCCCGTAAAAATTTTTTAATATACCGTATACCTACATGGATCGACCAAAAGGGTTCCCCAAAAAGTGCAACCCCGGCCGCCTGGAGGTTAAAACAGTAACGGTAGAGAAAGACTATACAAAAAGTGTTTTGAAAAATTTCTCATAACACTCCAAATAAATTTCTTTTAGTAACCTTATATTTTTATTTACGTTTCAAATACATTTAAAAGTATAAGTAAACTAGGAGAGTTGAACGCGCTAATGTTCATCAAGCGCGTTTTATATCCAGAACGCTAGTATTATTATTATCTTTTATTAATTTATCATTTCATTCATAAATATTCACCAATTTCATCCATATTTGATTGAATTGGTCGGTTTTTATTTAAGTAATGATAAATATTGAATTTAAATAATTACATCGCGAGCAATTTGAAATTGTTCGCTCGTGCGACGCATAAATTACATTTTCATATTATTACGTTTTTAATTAAGAAAATTTTAAGAGCTGTAATCTTATGAAGTCCCAATTTATAAACCTAATTGAACAATAGTCCCTTTAAAAAATTTTTTAGACCCCTACTACCACCACATTCTCTGAATTTTCACCCCGAATTTTTTATATTATTTACCATAATATTACTATACTATACTTGTGTGTTACTATATTCTATTTCAGCTTTACAGGACATAAAAACCTACTACAAACATTTATTTAACATCCTGTAAAAAAATTAGTTACAAAAATATATTTTTGTAGAAGGAAGGGCGTTTAAGCATATATGAATAAAGTTCTCTTCTTCATTTATTTTTTTAATAAAAATTTAGTAATTATTACATATTATTATTATTATTATTATTATTATTATTATTATTATTTTATAATTATTATTATAATTTACTAATTATTATTATATATATACTATCAGTTTTCACTGCAAATAGACGACGGGAAACATAGTTACTGTATGAAAAAGCTTATGTCCACAGCATACATACATGCTATGTGAAATAAGCTATAGAATTAATGTAGGCTTAAGATAAATATTGGAACCCTTAACATAGTGTAAAGTTTAAAATGTACTTTTAAGTTATTATTACTTATTAGTATATTTCGATACTAATGCAAAAAAGTGAATTGAGCCTCGCGGGGGCGTTTGCGTTTGTGAAAAGTCTACGCGAGGCTGAAACCACTTCCTCGCTTATGTATCGACTCGTATTTTTTTATACAAAAATTGCGATTTTGCGCAAAACCGAGCATTGTGCACGGAGTGTCAATAAATAAACTTTTATTATAAATTATATTCTAATTTGTATATACATAGTAAGGTGTAATTAGCAATAAGAAATACCGTCTTTTCTAAAATATAAATACTTCATTTATCTTAAACTTGTACTAATTGTAAGTATATATGCGGAAATTAGCCTAACGGAAGTTAATTTTATTACAATTATTCTTAATGAATGAACTTGAATAAACTGCTAATAATAAGAATATTAATTAATTAAGTATTAATGATGAATGATAATGATGACTGATAAGATATTGTACTATAGTGTAGTTGGCATTTAAATATAGTTTATTACTTATAATGATAATGTAAATATTTGCGAATTCTCTTTATAAATAATTTTCAATTTTTCAGCTTAGCCATAGGTATTTAAAAATGTGCAGAACGTGTTCCATGACTTGTTGAGGAAATGCATAATTGTGTTAAACAATTATTCCATCAGAGCGCTATCGTATATACATATTACTTTGTAAAAATATAAACATTTTACTTTAAAATATGTCAGTATAATTTTTTTGTTCTACCCCGAATCTATCTACTATTTATTACTTACATGCTATTTAAGTAATTATGTACTCTATAATTATTAAGAGCATTAATGATTTAAAATGTTACTATTTATTTAAAATATAAATTGTGTAATTATTTTTTTGCAGATTTAGTAAATATTTAACTTTTTTTTAATTTGCCTGTACCAACGTTAAAAGGCTGAAAAATGCAGGAGCCGATTTTTTACGTCGAATATATCTGAACAACTAACTGACAAACATCTTCAACACAACAAGAACTATTAAATACGAATAAATATGACGGGGACATCAATATAAACAATTTCTGTAAACAATTAAAAAAAATTTTTAAATTTAACAGAATTTTTATTGCAAATAACAGTAGCTCTAGTTATAGTTTTTCTTTAAAACTATAACATGCTAGAGAAATATTTCGATAAAATTCCAAATTATCTGAAAAAATGGATTCCTGTATTAAAATTCCCTCATTATATCTTAAGTTAATACATTATATACGTTTGATTATGTTATTATACGTTAATTTGATATAAGAAATAACTCATGTTACTCCTTAATAAATAAAAATCTCAAATAAAATATCAACTATAACCCAATAAACAGCTCCCTTTCAAATTTTTATTTTGTTGATAAGGCTTTCAAAATTACTTTCCATTATTTTTAATTTACTTACCTTAATAGCTCTAAACCAACTATATTATAATAGATTTGTTTTTACTTTTCAGAAATCTCTTCTATTTATTAACATTGTAGTTATTCAGTGACTATATTTGAACGGTGATGGTAATATTTATATTATTTGCATGCAAAATATTGCAATTCTTAGTTATTATATTATCTTATTTTAGTTTTTGTTGATATTTTACAATTAGTATTTTATTTTATTAAAAATAAAACTGGTTTTCGACTAACGTGAATTAACATTATTTTTTTTTTTACCAAAAAATGATAGAAAATATAATCTATATTAGTAAAATTTATTTTTTCGCATGTATATGTTAGTTTTATTAAGTAAAATTTATTTTTTATTTTAAATTAGATTGCTAAGTAAGAGGTGCTAAGTTTTTAAACTTGATTTTCAGTATCAAAAAGTTTACGATTATTTAAGTTTTTTTCAAACGGACGTAAATAAAATAAATACTAATTAATGATAACATTATCAAAAATATTTTTTGTTACTAATATTAGAGTTGCTGCTATTGCTTCGAATTTTAAAATATTTTTTATCTTTATAATTAATATTACAATAGCTTCGCTGCTTATAAAGATAATGTTATCGCAAAGTATTATTTAAAAACAAATTTTTGTTTTGTTTTCAAGAGCTTCAATAAATAAATTTATAATTTAAATACTCGGCCAGCTTAAACTAAGTTATATAACAACATAATTTGCCCACTGTATTATTTATTTTGTGAATTGACCTTACTTTTTTTAATTATGCTTTAAATCACTTACCAAACTCTCTCGATCCTCTTATAAAAACGCCGACCAATCAGTTACAGGGAAGACCAGCAGGCTGAGCATGATCTCGCTGCTGCGTCGTAATCGCAAGCAGACAATGAAGGGCGCCCAGCTTCAGCAGCAGCGCTCTTTGACCCGCAGTCAGCTGAGCAGTCAGCAACAGCAGCGACACGAAAAAGACACCAGCATCGAACTCTACAACGACAGCTCGCTGGACAGTCACGTCTTCGCGGCTTCGCTCGGCCTCATATCCACTCACCAGCCGCTCAAGGACGTGATGCTGGTCATGCAGAATGCGTCTTCGCCAACGCCTCAGCAGCAGCTTCAGAAGGGCCAGAAACAGCAGCAACAGCAGCCGCCAATGGAATTTCACTGTCGGTTTTGCGGAAAAGGTTACAGATGGAAGAGCACCATGAGGAGGCACGAGACTCTCGAGTGCGGCGATAAGCCGCCGTCATTTCAATGTCCCTCGTGCCCTTATAGAGCACGTCAAAGGGGTAACTTAACGGTACATCTCAAGCGGCATCATCAGAAAGTTTGAATCTGCTGGTCGCGATGATTAAAGGCTCATTGCTTTTTGAATTGTACATTTTTCTTAATGCCGATAAATCTTCTGTTAGTTGGTTAATCATTAATTTTAAGACAGTATTGTTCTTGAAACTCATTGAAGCTTTGTAGTTGGAAAAATTATTTTCAGCAGTTCATAAACTTGATTTTGATTCTGATAGTACGTAAATTTGATTCTGATCTACGAATGGTACCGTAGATCAGAAAGTATGGTGTTGAAAATAATTGTCAGTAGATGAAAAATGTAAGCGACAATTTGATCTACGCATTCTCTATTGAAATAAGTTTTAAAATTACACAGTCAATTTTTTTATTCATTGAAACATTTTGTTGTTATTGAAGGTGATGCTCTGCCGTTATTGAATTAAGTATTTTTCGACTTAATTTACACTAATTATAAGAGTTTCAGCACTTATTGTGCAAATTAAAATGTAGTTACTTTCTTATATTATAAGAATTGAACATTTCGATTCAAGAAGCCAGATTAAGATTAAGTGAGATTACTTTTTAGAGTACTTTACATTTTTTATAATAATTTTTTAGGATATATTACAATGTTTTTTGTTATTATGTATTTTGTACGCCATTCGAATTCACATCGACTTTACATTTATTATGAAATATTTAATAAATCGCATATTTTGCTTTGAATCAAACAACATTCCATTTTTCATATAAAATCGTTTTATAAAATTGTGCTTTGACGAAAATATTATTAAAATAATGAAAATATTATTAAATTTTTGATTTTAATATAGAACTTTCTACAACTTATAACTTAGAATTAATAATTTGAAGTCGTAAAAATATACTGAAAGTACCTTTTTAGTATGTAAATATTATGTTAACAATACTTGAAATCACTATTCATGTTGATAATCAAAATAACAAAAATTATATTTCGTATCGCCAGAAAAAAAATATTTTTAAATATCCCAAGTGGATTATACTAAAAAGCTACAAATTAAGAACAGAATGACGCGGATATACACAATAAACTTAATAAAACTGACGGGCTCTTGTGCGTATCTACTGACTTGTAATAGGTATATGACCTAAATACTAAATTTTACACTCGCTCTTAAATATTGAAACAAAAATAAAAAATATACCTATTACTAGATAACCGACATTTCAAGTATTTATGCTCACAAAGAAATTTGTAAAACAATATAAATAATTTTTTGTCTCCTTATAAAAAAGATTTTTCATTCTAGGGATATAGGACAAAATTCCTTTTTACGGATATATTAATAATAATATGTTTATATCCCAAATTTTACTAAGAATACAGTTTCGCTATTGCATAGTGCCTTAAAAACTCTGTATACTTTAATAAATCGATAATTTATACATTCCAATTTACAAGTATCGCTACATACATCCAACATAAGTGTTACCGTTTCTAGACATATTTGAATTTAAGTTAAATAAAATGATACAACGATTCCGTAATATGTAAGTTTATAGATTAAGAAGTAAGTGAATATATACAATCATATTTTGGAAACAATTTAAACGTTTTTTATTATGTACTCGCTAGGATTACTGTATTTTTATTACATATGTATTTTTTTACCAATTTATATTTATAATACTTGTGAATTAAAAAAAATACTGAACATGTATGACTTTTGTTTAATTTTACTCCATCCTACCAAAATAATAAATAATAACAATTCCAGAAAAAATCTTGTTATCTCATGACAACAGTTTTTTGTACATTTATTTACAACAGTCTTTCAGATTATTAAAATAATTTAATGTTGTTTAATTTTCTGAAAAATATACTAACATAATTTATTTATTTTTTAGGTGAAGCAGTCAAAAAGTAGAATTTAGGAAGTCACCAATAAACTACACGTTGTGTTGTAATAAAACATGAACATCAGAAACCTGTTTCAATTAATAAATCTGTGATCCTGATATTGATTTATTTATATTATTTATTTTTATTTTGTATGATTTATTAAATAAATGATATTGACTTGTTAAAATTATTTACTAACAATTTATTCAAATATTTGAAGAATCTATTTTTCACTTTTAGCGCATTAGACTATATCTTGAATTAGAAATTAATTCTTCTTTTGCTTCAGCTACTATTATACTTCGTAAGAAAAGCCTTTATTCATTCTTTTTACTTCTGCCTTCAAAATTTTTATACATTAATCATCTCATTTTTAACGCTTGAAACTCTATAAATTAAAAATCTTTTCTTTAATATTGATATTTATTTCAGTGAAACTGGATATTTCAAAATGCATCGGTTGAGGACTGCTTTGAACATTTTTAATTTAAAAATCGAAATCTAATCATATAGAAATTTACTTTTTACGTTATTGAAAAAATATGATTCATCATACTTTTTTCAACATTAGTTGTCTTGGTAAAATCTAAGCTTAATTGTTCATTTTTATTTTAAACTTTGCAGAAAACTTAATTCAACAAATAATTTTAAACTGTCATTTTAAATTGAAATAGGCCGCCAGACTGCAGTAAATCTGAAAATTTTCTTGTACTCCGATGTAAGTAAAATCGATTTCTTTAATAACCACAAAACCTTAAATAATCAAAGATCAACTCAATTATCGCAGCATCTATTTTTTTTTCAATAATTTTTTCGTTTTGTAAAAAGTAAATTTTTTGCACAAAACCAACAGTATCCTCCAGTATCCCGAACTCTCTCGATCCATCGCCTGCTCACTGCGGTAGCGCGAGTATCTGGCCTTGTGAGTGTGTGTGTGCGCGCGCGTGCGTTCATCTCTTAATGCATCCCCAAAACTTTTTGTCTGGCTGTTACAGCTCAGAACCTGAGTCTATCGTACCTGCGCCGCTCGGCCTCGTCCTGGCACTCTTGGTACGTGCCTTCGATAGTCTGGCGCTCGGCCAGCACCGGCAGCAGCGGCGCCGGCTCGGACAAGGATGTGGCCACCGGCGCCGATGGCCCCGACACCAAGTACTTTCCCTGTCAGGACTGCGGCCGCGTCTACAAGCTGAAGAGCAGCTTGAGGAATCACCGTAAGTGGGAGTGCGGCAAGGAGCCCCAGTTCCAGTGTCCCTACTGCTCCTACAGGGCCAAGCAGAAGATGCACGTGGCCAGGCACATCGAGCGCGTCCACAAGGACAAGATCGGCGTGAAGACGGAGGGCGAGGTGTAATGGCGGATGGCTCGCTCTCGGCGTTACTTTCTTTTTTGCTTTCAGGATCGTGATTCGTCTAGACGAGAGCGGCTGCTGTTTAAGGAAAGCCGACGGGCGTTCCTCGGTATTTTGCTTTTTTACTTTTGGAAGAACTTTGGCCATGCGCACGTGATAGTGTTGGCTGCGTTATCTGATTGGAATATTGACTTCGTGATGGCTTTGAAAGTCGATAAGGCCCTTTGTTTTATTTTGTTTTTTTTTATTTTTTTTATTTTTGGACGAAGTAAATGATGAACTGTGATGAGAGGTATGTCAATTTGTATGAAAAATTGTGTTAAATCTAGCTATATTTAAAATATAGCTATATTTTTGAACGTAAAAAGAGAAATAATTTTTACTTTAATCTAATTCGACTTTTTCGTTGAAAGAATTTAATTTATCGACTATTAAAAGCTTTTCTCTCATCAAAATATTACACGGATTAATGTCAAATGTACATTTTGAAAATGCATTTACTTTGACTGTGTAACACATTAAATTATATATTTCGATTTTTCATTCAGATAACGTACTAACAAATCGTTGATAATTCAATTATTTACTTGCAAAAAATGCTATGTAAGTAGGAATAACCTGAAGTTAGATTTTGATAAAAATACGTTTGTAATTTCAATGCTAAGTATTTAGATTAAAAATGAAAAAATATATTATTTTAATATATATTAGAGCTACAATCTTTTTTGATGTTTGTAACATGTGATTACATATTTAACAAAATATGTACAATTTTTATATTTAATCTAAATTATAGTTTTCCAGGCATTGCTATTACTTACGATTTTTTATCCAACTTAAATAGGTAACTCCAGACGTGATGTTATTGAAAATTTAATATTTTCGTAGGACAAACAAGTAATTTTTCCAGTATAAGTAAGCAAACACGATTAAGCTATATAATCATTAGCTCAAAGCTGTGATTTTGCATTTATACTCATGTGAAGATCAAATATTTGAATATATATTATATAGTCGCGATGACATTAAAAATCTTTGTAAAGTTCTTTATAACTTTTATATTTGTATTAAAAATCATGCAGGATTGTGCTCGTACATGATTTTTCTTTGAATGCAAGAATCGATCAGAAAATCTTAAGGGCGATAAAATTGAAGACACTAAAATATCAATAATTTTAAACTCAATAAACGTACAAGAATGAAAGTTCAAAACGTGTTCTAAGTACAAAAATAAGAAAAAAAAATTTATTTTCATTTGAATAATTTTGTTTTGAAAACAACCGTTCTTTGAGATCGATTTATCTAAATTTGCAAAATAACTTACAAGGAACACATTATGAATGTGAGTTTTAGTTATGATAATACTTTTTCAGAAGCTTCTTTATTAAATAGGCTTTGGTAATTTAGAATAAACACATGGACAACTTATTCAACAGAATATCAAATCTCAAATAATCTAAATTTTACTTTGTTTTTTTTTTCGCTAGCATGAGTATTCAAGTTAATTGTTCTGAAATTAAAAAAAAAATAGTTAAAAACTCATTATATTATTTTATTATAAAGCTAGGTTATCAACATATTCTATGAACAATACTAACAAACTCTCATACATACATTAATGTACTTTTCAAAAAATGTTAAAAAATATTGTATGCTTTTCTTTAATTTTTATAACGGTTAGATATTGTAGGTAATAACCTGAAATGATCAAAAAGTATAAACATTAATCTTAAATAATGAAATTGGTTTGATAAACAAAAGAATAACTTAATTTAATTAAAAACCTTTTCTTTAATGCACGTTATTAAGCATATAGATAAGTGTTAAAAATCTATTTTTTAAAGTGAGTAAATTAAATTTTTTACAATTATGATAAGAATTTAACACTTTTAAAAATCTTTTATTTTAGAAAACTATGATCTATGAAATAAAACGGCAAAATTGTGAAAAAGGAGCTTCAGACAAAGTTTTATCAAAATTTGAAACCCATTGCTTATATGCTCTTTGTTAGTGTAATTAATTCAAATTGATACACAACAATCTAAAAAAAAAAATTGAATATTATAATATAATATTTTAGTGGAATCCTAGAAGGCGATTGGCACTTCCAAAATTTGTATTTTATTAAGTAGAAATATATTTGCTTCACTCTTAATATCTGCCCTTTCTTGGAAATTATTATAAAATTTAATATTATTATTGCTTAATGAATTATTATAATAATAAGGAATGGTTTACAAAATTTAGGTATTTGGGGTCGGCTTGGTGAATTTTTCGATATATTGACAACTGTTCGCAAAAATCATATTTTAACAAAGCAGAAATCATTTTCAAAGAAACACCAACTGTGATAGTTTAAAATTCAAATAAATAGTCTTAAAAAGACTCAAAAGAGTTTAACTCGTCCACATTCATTGAGGTGAAATAAATTTTATTAATATCGCTATATAGCTAATAAATTTCGAAATCCATTTCGATCATCTGTACTCACACAGATGAGATAAAACATTAATTTTAGGTAATAAGTGCCTTTTAAAATTATCATATATATTCGAGTAATTTAGTATGTAAAAGCTATAAATAACTAAATTTTTAAGTAGTTTTTAATGAATTTACAACATTTTCATTAATACTTCCAACATTGAAATAAACATCAAATTAATGACAAAAAACAATTCTAAATATGATCGAAATTCTAAATATATTATGTAAAGAGAAAAATCATATTTTTTAAAGCGTTCTCATCGTTATTTTTACAATAGTAAGACAATGAATTTTATTTCCAATAGATGTACATACATAAACCATTATACTGTTTCTAAATCTTTATAAAAACTGTGACATATCAGACATAGATTTTTATTTTATAAATATTAATTTATTATACCGACACTATACGATTTTCCTGACCGTTTATAATAGTGAAATTACCAAGCAAATAGTATTTTTATCTCTAATAATACAATTTTTACTGTTACATTAACTTTTTTATACTAAGTCTTTTTTGACAAAACTTCCTATAACTTTCAGTGAATTAATAACTTGGTTGTGAACCATTTATTTAAAAATATTTAGTTGTCTATTATTAACACAATTTTACTAATATTTTACTCTTTTTTCGGTAGTTGATTAATACTTTTTAGTTCCTACAAAATAACTGTCAGATAATCTGCCATCAAAGTTAAATTTTTTTTACTTACCGGTTTCTGAAAGGTCCGTACCACGTGATACTTCTTCCTGTTATGTTCCTGTACTGAATATGTTTAGAGACTGCAATAGATTATTATACATAGTTTTTATTTTATTACCTTCCCAATCATACTCATACTCAATGCCTCGTATACGAGATTACATTTTTTAATCATCGTGCCATGATTTAGTTCACTTTATAGCATTTAAGGAATAATTTTCCTTGTGATAGCAATAGACATGACATCGTGTAAAAAATACAGTTTTTATAAAGATTTAACTTTACAATGCAACCGATATTGTGACCTGTGACTTTAATGTACTATTAATAGATTAAGTGCCACTCATTTATTTTTTTAAAGTATTTATACAGTAAGACATGAATTATTGTACTCTTATTTTAATATGTAAACGCGTATCTTGTAGGCTTTTTATGTTAATTTTTTTTTATTAGAAAAAAGGTTTAGTATTTTAATTTCAATTGTAAATGATATTATGAATTTTTAGTAAAAACAATTATAAATGACAACTTTTGTAATATTTATAACCTTTAATAAATAAAAAAATTATAAAACGCTAACCACTCTATTTTATTTTTATCCTGACAGCATTTATTCCACTTCCAAATTAATACCACTTCCTTTACTTTAATATTTATTTATTATATATTTTTTATTTAATGGTTACATTCACAATAAAATAGTAAAATAAAATGAATACAATTACTTTACGTTTCAAAAGAATAAGAACTTTGTAAATATGAGTTTATTTTAATAAACAAATATAGAATTTAATACAGTTTTTAGCAGAATCACTGAATAAATAAAAGAAATCCCGTGTTAGAAATTATAATTTCATAATATTCACAACTTCAATAAACTAACTTTTACTTTATTTATTTATTATTATGAAAGTTTAATGCCCTTTAAAGTAACTGTTCATTCTTGATTATTCGTTTTTTAAAAAAATATCTATTTTTCTACACTTATTTATATCATCGTTTCTCATTTTCGTATTATAGTTTGAATAAATATTTTTAAAAAATCAACGTGCAAAAACTACCATTAAAAATTGATTTTATGACTATAATTAGATTTATTTTGCGAATTATTAAAATTTCCTTTGTTTGTCAATTTGATGCTTAGTAAATGATATTCTTTTGTTGTGTACATGCGTGTGTGTGCGTGTGCGTGTGCGTGTGCGTGTGCGTGTGTGTGGTGTGTGTGTGTGTGTGTGTGTGTGTGTGTGTGTGTGTGTGTGTGTGTGTGTGTGTGTGTGTGTGTGTGTGTGTGTGTGTGTGTGTGTGTGTAAATGTATATAAACGAGAGTATGTCTGTGTGAGTATAATACATATATAATATGTATTATACTATAATACATGATACGTTCTAAATAAGATGTAGCAATATTTAACTATAAAAAACTGCTGTTTGGAATTTATATAAATAATTTTCAGCACACTTATATGTATTACTTAACTTTAAACAAGCGTAACTTTGGTTCTAATTACTATTTCTGAATTTAAAATTTCTTGTGCTGAAAGTTCAATTTAGACATTGAAAACAATAAAAACAATTTACAAGCTTTATTAAATATTATATCATCGTTAATGTAAACGAAATAAAAGCATATTAATTAATCGTAAAAGCCACTTTTTTAAATAAAAAAGATGAACTATTGGATTATAGTAAATGGTGTAGATTTAAACATTGAGGTGATAAATATCTAAATACACTCATGCTCACACAGACACCGTTAGAGTTGTCTTTTGCACGGATGACTTGGATAATTAGCATCATTCAGTAGTACTTACGCACAGCACTCTGTTCTTGTAGCAATGTAGTAGTATAACGACGTTTAGTGCAGCTAGTAAGTACTGGTGCAGTGGTCGAGTGACTGATTGAAACTTTCGCATTAACAAGAACATTTTTAACTGTAAAATTATCCAAGTTTAATATCTATCAGGTAAAGTATCCCGTATTTTAGATACATTCTTAAATGTGTCATAATTACATGTCATATCGCACTCAAATCCTTGTACGTTCATTCTTAGTAAATTGTTGGCTTTACAATTACTGTCAGTTGCTTTGATTTTTAACAAACATTTTCCATATTTAGCCAAACTCAACTCACATGACAATATCTAGTACGCCTTTCACAATTATTGGCCCCTATATTCTCACCTTATCTGTTAAAGTTTACTTGGTATAAGAAATGCAATAAAAGCAATATAATTAAAGTGTAAAATTACTGTCTAAAACGGTTCTTGAAATATGTTTCAAATAAAACATTAAAAATCTAACTAAAGTCTGGCAATGTTCACTATATCTAACTTTGGCAATAATTTTCGAATTTTATTAAAGGGAATTTAGTTTATATATTAGATTTCGCAAGCCTTTATATTGTACACTTTATCCTAAACTGCATCAGTACCAAAACTGATTGATTATCCAACTTTTATTTTTCATTATACATATATCTCACCCGTAGACTACAAGCCGAGAGCATTTCTTTGACTATTGGAGATTCATTGCTTCGACAAAGTTTATCTAACAAATTTTTAACGCCTGAATCGAAAATATCTAGTAAAAAATAAATATAGTAAAATAAAAATTGTAGATTATTTTGTAATAACTTATCAAATTGGAAAAAATTAATGATAATTGTTGTTTCTTCAACCAGCAAATATTATTATGTTTTTTAGAATATTTTACAGTAAAAATGTTCTTATAAATTTTTTGTACAATGTATACCTTATAAGATAAAAATAACTGGATAAAGAAGTACCGTATGTTTATTATTATTATTATTATTTTTTTTTTCACATATTTATTTACAGTCGCATTTTCCATGATTCGGTATTAGTGATTTAGTCACGTATACATAGTTTATATTGTATACAATTTTATATCATACATTCAGATTACAAAGAATTCGACCACATTTATTTTATTTATATTCTTTGAGAATATTAAAGAAAAGTAGATTAAAACTTGCAAGAAAAGGCCACAATGTGTCGGAAACAAAGTTTGGAGTATCAATTTCTGACACCTGAAAATGAATATCGGTACTTATAATTTAGTCGAATGGGCCTTTCTTTCCGAGGTATAAGCCGTTAAATCTCAAACAGGTACTATTTCTTATAAAAACAATATCTTTTTATAATAAAATTTTAAAGTTTTATGTTATAGAAATTAGAATAAACAATGAAACTAGGCACAGAGAGCTTTAATATACGACAAAAACCTTTTTCTGGTGTTGAAAAATCTGTAGTGTAAATTATTTATAGTGTTAATAACCCCTATTTTTGGCTCTGCATCAGAAAGAGCATAAAATTCTTCATTAAAACATGTATTTACTCGAAGAATCAAGATGATCTCTAAGGGTCAAATAGAGGTTAAAATGTGAACACGCCTTAGACTACTCCATACTAACAAAGTGCCTTCTAGTCTGATAAAAAATATCAATATTTATTTTAGCTTATTTAACCTACAAAAAATAATAAAAACAAAGCTTTCGCACGTACAGTAAATATTGAAGATTAATTTTCAAGAGATTTTATAAATTAAAATGTAAAAATGAAATTTTAATTTGTAAAGAAAAATTGCAAACGCAGTGGCAATAATGTAATAAACTAATATAATATTATGTTCAAATTTAGATTTATACTGAAATTTGTATTAAACATTGTTTTATCATCTATGTAAAAAGTGTAAATCTATTCAACAACATCAAATAATTTGTTTTAGATTACGTTTTCTATGCATTCCATTTTTTTTACAAATAATTTCGCATTACAGAAACATTTATCTCATTTTGATTTAATATTTACAGTCTAATGTATTACAGATCTCAATTCCAATCATCAACGTACCTGTATAAAAAAAAAATTTATTTGCTCAGATAACGAAGTGTCTAACCCATAAAGATGTTTCAATTTTTTATACAAGTTTTTCATCATTATATTCATCCAACGGCGACTCACTCAGCAGACAAGTTAAAAGATTTTCAAATAATTAAGTATGATAAACTTTTTAAGAACTACGAATCGCTGCATTTTTTACGTTAATTATTCGTGACTCAAAATGCCAAAATTCTTTTACAATGAATGCAAGTATAGAAGCTATCAAAAATCTCGCTTGATTACACACGTAAAAACTAAATATGCTGAGATTAGTAAAATTACTTGCTACACTTGCTGTAAGTGCAAGCACAGCTACCCAAACGCGGTACTTTGGAAAGGCACCAGCGTGGTTGTCTGGTTAATGCATTCTACCACTTCGACAATATTCATATACGACTAGGTTTTACAGCTATCTAAGGGTACATGCAAGTAAGGCGCATGGTAAGGATTAATAAATAATAAATATAATTCCATTATCATTACTAATATGACTATGACCAGGCTCGAGTATCTTTTTTTTACTTGTTCAAGAGCTGCGTCAAGAATAAATTTATAAGTCAATTTCAAGACAAACACTGGAGAAGTATTAAATTCTCAAATAGCAAAAATAACCCATATACGACTAACAGATTGTAACCCACAAAGTCAAGATTTTAACTTCATTAATGACAATACAAGAATTATTTGATTTTAACGAAGAAAATTGCAGAAAAGATATATCGCAGCGGGTTCTTTCATCGAAGATGTTATTATATACACTTTATTAAATATAGGAAGTAAATTATAATTTAGAAGACTTAAATATTTTCATTTAACTAAGATTGTTGCTTCAGAACCTGCAGTTTAAATTAAATCTTCAATACTTAGTAGATTATTGCTAATGTAATAAAATTATTAATATTACAGTTCGTTATTTCTATTTTATATTTATGTATGTATATTAAAAAGATGAATAATTTCATAAAAAAAAATACAAATTCGTAACATAATATCATTTTTTAGTGGCTTGTAACTTATTTTATAATATAATATATATTATTTTAAATTGTTACTCTGAATATTTCAGAACCGAAATAAAATGCAAATTAGGAAAATGGTTAAAGCTGTATAATTTTAAATTATTTATACTTTATAAACGTCATTTTTTTTCTTAAACCCAACTATGCTGAATATTAATATTAATAAAGATCGATAAGACGCATGTTTCTACGAAATTATTAATATTAACTAAAACTACATGATATTAATGTTTTTTGACAGGTGGATAATTCTTTTATTTTGCGTTTTGTTAATATTTCTTTTAAAAAGAATCCCACATGCATTATTGTTGCAAGAATTATTCTCAGATCTATAATATATTTTTAATTTATATATAGCATCTTTAGTTTCATTAGCTTTTTTTCAATCAGTAATAAATATAAACTAAGATTATTTATACTTACTTATGAATAGTATAAAAATTATTTTGTTGCAGCTCGAAAAATTTTGGAAAATAAGTCACCTATAAATTTAAAGGATCAAGGAGGTATTACAACAGGTACTGCTGAGTTTATTCTTAATTTATTTGATTCTCTAATTTAAGAATATAATTAAATTCTGTAATACTATAGAAAACAATAAGACGGTCGATGTCAAAGTTAATATCGTAGATGAACACAATATATACGGCTGGTACTACGATGAGAATTCAGATGAAATAATAAACACTTCAGGTATTATAACGTTTATTAATTTTCATTTTACTTATAAAAAAACATACAGTGACATACGTTGATTGGATAATATTTCAATTTACGCAGAATTGAAATACGCTCAGATTTACTGCTCGCGGTGCAAAAAAACGTCGGAGTTCTCGCCTACCAAAAAACATGAATCCACCTGCACCCGTTGCCGCAGATCGCTGGTATTTAAATGCGCTCTGTGCGGCAAGCTTCACAAAGGTGTAAAATCGCTGCTGTTTCACGTGAGATTTAAATGCGACAAGGAACCTAGCATACTGTGCGAGTGGTGTCCTTACAGTACGAATGTCGAGACCAATCTTAAGCGTCATGTAGAGGCGAAACACTCGGATAAGATTTCGAACAAGGAACACTTAAGGATGTGAAGCAGAAGAAAAGCAAAGAAGAGAGAACGCAATGATTATGAATTTTCTTTTTCTTTTATTTATTTAAATCGAAAATATTAGGCATTAAGCTCAAGATTCAATATTCATATAAGAAATATAAGTTATTATCATTCTCATTAATAACAAATTTCATTTGGATTTGAAACTGCTTAAGCAGGTCTTAATAAATAAAACATTATATTATAAGTATAATAAAATTTCATTCATACAAAATTTGAGTATATTGTCATATCTTATATTTTTTGTTTTAAATTGTCTTGCATGATTCCAATAACATGATTATTACTTAGTTGACTATTTTAACTTATGACTATTATTTAGTTAAACACTCTTTTATTACAGGTAAGATTGCTCAGTTTTCCTTATTATCTTTAGAAATATATATGATCATTAATAGATATTTAAAGCCAATGGTGATGAGTCTAAATAATTTTTTTATGATATAGTATGCGTAAAGTTACACTTTACACATTTTGCAAATTTTTAAAAGTGCAATTTTACGCATACTGATATCATAAAATATTGTTCGCAACATGTGCGTTATCTTCTCATCCGCGTGTGATTCCGAAACACTCGGGCCGGCTTCGCCGACCCTCGTGTACGGCAATCACACGTGGGTGTGAAACTTTACGCCCTTGTTACGAAAACTACTATTTTTATATAATATATATTATTAATTTTTACCAAAATTATTTTATTAATTAAATACTTTTCACATCATATTTCGCAGTACTGATGTACACTGCCCGAAGAAAATATATTTTAGAACGTTTTGAAATCACGTAACCTCATTGGACTATCCCGATGTTTTAGCCAATCGTATTGGAGAATTTCAAAAACGTTCTAAAACATAGTTTCTATGTTACACCATCATATTCTTTATTAATTCTGAAAATTTAGTCAAGTTTTGTATGAGCACTCTTGCTTCACTGTAGTTAGCCGATGGTAGAAAGAATTTTTATAATGAAGTAACTTATAGATTTCCGTATTCTCGTTTTTTTTACTAACAAATAACGGGCTCTCTATCAACAATAAAATCTTTTCAGGAAGGTTCTAAATGCGAAATAATTTACATACATCGATGCAGAATGATACCTATAAATCAAGTTTAAAAAGTATATTAAAGATTTATAAAATAAACATAAGATTATTTAAAAATGACTTATTTATGGTACAATATAACTATACTATTTATATCGAGGCAGTAAGTATGTACAGATAAAATTGGTAATGCTTTTATCCTAACAAGAACAGTGCCTACTGTGTATAATATACAGAAATCGGACCCTTAGGGATAAAGCAGCTTGCTCATTTGAATGAATATTGCTGAATACTGTTGAACCTGCAATATCGGTTGTATTATCAATAGGTTGCACATAGAGCAAATTATAAAAAATAATTGGAAACACAATATTAGTTCAAAATAAATTACAATTAAAATTATAAAGAATTCACGAATGAATTTGATAGACTTTTAGATTATTTTCTATAGAATAATAAAAAAAGTCTATTTAGATTCTGACACAGTAGAAATAAAAATTAGCCTTTTTTCGCTGAGATGTATCGGATATAACGTTAATACCAAGTTAAAGGGTGAGGTAGAAATATGTGCAGATTATTAATCGAGATTCCAAAAATAAAGGAGTAAACATAAATTAATAGAACAGTTAGGAAAAATTTTTCTAAAAAACGGACTCTGCCAACTTCTTGTAAGAAAAAAAATTTTTCCCAATGATCTAATTAATTTTTATAAGACAATTTTTTGATTCTCGTAAAATATTCCGAAAAAATATCTACTCGACCCGTTCACATTTTTAATCAAACTGAAATTATGGCTTTATCCGATGAGTCACTAGTAGATCAATTCTATTATTTATTGATTTTAAACTAATTAATAGCTAAAAGAGCTTTTATGTTTTACTCCTAATTTTGCATGGCCGACAGTAGATTTCAATACAGAACATCAAAAACTACTTTCTATCATAATTTTTATTACAGCATGTTAAATTTCAATAAACACCTTAAAAGAATAATAATCCAACATATATTTTACAGATCCCCTTTATATCCCATTTACGGAATTACAATCAAGTTCAACGGAGCACCTATTAAATCGAAAATCTACAAAGAGACAACCTAAACGACTAAAAACCGTGCAGGGTCCACCTTGCGACTCAAGCTGTCGCTTCAACTGTACCGAACGCATCAGTGCCTCTGTGCGAGCAAATCTATTTTGCGAGTTCTGGGCTGCTGAAACCCACAAGGAACAGTGGGAATGGATAGCACGCCACATGAGGATCAATTCCCAGGATACGCAGTTAAGCTCAGATTCGCATCGTGCTTCGAGTCGATTGTATTTTTTTTCCGTCGAAGGAAAAGCCGAGTATGTTTGCAGAACTATGTTTCTCAATACGCTAGGAGTGTCATTCCAATTGGTCAGGACAGTCTGTAAGAAAGTAGATAAGGACGGTATTGTTGGCGAGGACTTGAGAGGGAAAACCAGGAAGAAAATGAATCCGATCGTCTAATAAGAAGAATAAATAGTAACTTGCAACAACGATTGTTTTGTTTTTTGAGTGCTGGAAGTTATAAGATTTGTAATTTCCTGAATTTAACAGTACCATTTTTTTTTAAATGTTTACTTTATTAATTAATGAAATGCCAAAGTTAGTTTACAAGCGGTAGGAGATTTAACTTGTGTTTACTAGCTTTAAATAAAAATATTATTTTCTGTACAAGACGACTTATAAAGTACCAAATAAATGTTGTAATTCAAATTCGATTCTTACTGAACTAAATAAAATAGCAAACCAGTGCAGTGTCATACTTTATTGTAGCCGTATTGAAGCCTCAAGAAAAGAACAGACCTCAGGTCTCAAGAATTAATATTTATTTTTTGTCTAAAACGTAAATGCTTTATGTTAAAAAAGATGTTATAATAAATATATAATATTTTATAAAAAATAGTATACGTACCACGGGAGGAAATAAAGAAGGCCTCAGATCGCATGTTTATCGACAATTTACATGAGATCTCGGACATTCTTTACTTTTCCTCCCTAGGTGCGTAATATACTATTATAATATACACAGTAAAACTTCTTTCTCTCTTGTAATTTTATAGTCCAGTTACTGCGATTTTTTTAGTGTATATATATATAAACTATAATATAAATATCGCCTTTTTCGGCGAATCTTAATAAATCTTTACAATAAATAATGATTAAACTGACAGGTTCTAATAATAAAGTACTTACAATCTTTTGAAAAAATCTGCAGTAATAGGTTAATCCTTTTAATAGTAATACCCACAGCTACCTTGTATGTTTGTATACATATGTTCTCATTTTTGATTAATTTATCAATAAGTTGGTTCCTGTTTCAGGCAATTGTATGTACGTGCTTGTAGCTATTTAAAATGCTAAAAAATATAAAAGTTCATCAAATTAAATAATAAATAAAATATCTTCAGTGGCATTAACAGATAACTAATAATAAAATACTGAAAAGTGCACAGCTCTTGGGTCTATTTTTAGCAACAATCACAATAATCATTCTCACAACCTCACCAGTAATGCAACACTTATTTAATATGCCAGCTTAAAGTGGACTCAGCGACAGATATATAGATATAAATAAACTAACATACTTAAGAACATAAATTTCTTCTATTAATTTTTGCGAAATTATTTCAAAATAGATTTTCATGACACTTTTCATGAAGTTACTCTTAGTAATTTGTTATTTATACCGGAGTTTCTTGTTAGCAGTTTAATTTCAAAGTATATTTCTGTTAAGTTCCGAAAATATTTATGAATTGAAAAAGTCGCTGAGATCACTTTTTACACTAGCTTGAGTACAGTTACAAACAATTGTATTACAAAACCACATCTCTAGTAGCACCTTCTACGGCAACTGTAAAAATATGATTTACCCTCGTAGAAAATTAACCAGAATTTAGTCAGATGGGCTAAACTAAATAATATATCTGGCCAGATTCTGGTTAATTTTCTACCAGGATAGTTATATTGACAATAAAAATATTTTTTTATGATTTAAGCTTCACACTGTTCCTTGCTTTTTAATTTTTGCATGATCATGTATGTACGTGTTATAAATGTTCTTTTCATGTCATTACAATTCAAATAAATTTTATAAATTAATGTATATAATAGTTGTAATAACTTCATCGAAATTAACAAAAAAGAATACAAAAAATGTGTTACATATAGTACTTTTATTTATAGTCAACTAAAATTGTTAGAGTTATACAATATTAAAAATTATTTTATTTTATTATTATTATTAAATTTTAAATTTATACGATAAATAATAAAGCTTAAAGCTAAATCTTAAGAAGATTAAGTTATCGAATTTTCAATTTAAAAAAATATTTTTTCAAGACTAATAAAGGAACTAAAAGTTTTTTTTTTAATTTTAAATAGAATAAAAAGTTTAAGATACGTGCTAAGATATAAACTACATGTTGAATTTGTGTTGTAAGGTACATTTTTTGTATAAATTTTATTGAAATAATATTTGAAGCAATATTTAACTATTATGCATATTACAGGTTATGAGACTGTGTACTTAACTTCAATCAAAGAAGAAGAATTAATTCTTAGTTCTGAAGACAAATCTCGAACTAAAACCACTACTCATATTCCAAGTCAATTCATTCAAATGCCAACTTATTATCAAGGTATGTCAGACCTGAAATATTATATACGTATAACTACGTGTCATTGTAAATTCAGTAATTTCATTACAACTATTACATACTCACTTTTTGATGATTTAACACATTCAGGGCAGCACGAGTCATATATAACTCGTAAAATTCGGGTCTGCTGTGCTGTGCAAGACATATATGACTCATATGTAAATTCTAATTATAATAATATATTACATTATAGTCTGGTTATCATATATATCATATATAACTCATATTGGAAATCTCTTGTATTTTATTAATATAAGTGATATTCTAACCTATGAATTACTCAAACTTTAGAAATTTTATAATTTCAATAATCGTTGTAGCACTGCAGCCTAACAAATAAATTTGCGCTTTAGCCCTCAACGTGTTAATTCATATGGTTAATTATATATTCATCGGATTGGTTTGTTACTGTCTCTATTAATGGTCCTAACTGATTTTTAAGCTCGCGCAAGATCTCGCATGTTAATATGAAGTATAACATTTTTTTATGAACATAATACCACTCTTTGATGATAAATTTTTCTCCGTATATAAAAGGTTTGGAAGTGTTGCCCGAATTTAGGCTTGGTAACTTAAGTTCGATACAATACTTTTATTAAATAACAAATTTTTAACAGCGCTATTCTCAAAATTCTCAAAATCGGTTTTAACACTTGAATAAAATGAAATGAATCAATTAGGTCTAGAAGATTCATGTATATTATTGACAAATCTCTTTTACAGAACCAAGCTACGAGTACGCTGTCTGTCCGAAATGTAGGAAACGTTCAAAGTTTCTAGGAAAAGCACCAAAAATTTGCCACAAGTGTAGAACTCCCTTGAAGTATCAATGTACGACCTGCAGTAAGCAGTTCTCGTTAGTAAATAATTTAAGATACCACTTTAGATACCGATGCAATAAGGACCCGTCATTCGAGTGTGATCATTGCAATAAAAAGTGTACTTCAAAGGGCAGTCTGGAGAGACACATTAAGACCTTACACATGGGGCAAACGGATGTTGAACCAATTGAACGTCGCAAGTGTCCTAATTGCGGAAAAATTTACAATCGACGTAGCAGCATGTTGAGACATATGAAAGTCTCGAGAATTTGTAGAGGTTTTAAACCGATTCCAATCGCAATGCATCAAACAATGTAATTTGTATTATTTCGAGTAGTTTATTGATGTTATTAAAATATGATTATTTTCGCTTGGAATTAAGTAAAAGACTGGAGAATTTCTTACTTTTATTTGAGGGATTAATGTAATAGTCAATGATAAAGAATACATTTTTCTTCTAGATACAGTTGAAGCAGATGCACGGTAACACGTAAATCTATCAGTGTGCACTTGGTTCAGATATTATTACAGCAAATGAAGCATAAAAACTTAGTAAATTTTAAGTTTTTTAAGTAATTTAACAAAAATGTTATAATCATTTTATAGGAATATTGATTTCTATTTAATTTTAATTTATTTAATATTCATGTATTTAATATTAATCGAATGTATCTAATATTATTCGAATTAATAGTAAATTATTTTTATTCTATTTATATTCCTAAGGAAAATAATATAAAATTAATCAACTTACTAATTTCATAAAAATAAGATTTATACATTTATGTAAAACAAGCTTTTTGTTAAACTTAATAGGGTAAATGTCCAAAAATAAAGTTTTTACATTGAATAAAATTTTGTTGAAATATTTTTTATTTTTGGAGCGTCAAAAAAATGTCTGAAATGTAACTACCTTAAAATATCAATGCTCGAACTGCGCTCAAAAATTTACATTACATGGAAATTTAAAATTTCATCTCACATACCGTTGCAATAAAGAACCATCATTCCAATGCGATCACTGCAACAAAAAATTTAAAACAAAAGGCAATCTTGTGACCCACATCACAGGCGTACACATGAGAACTGAGCCTTTAGAACAACGTAAGTGCCATAAGACATATGTTGAAATATTGCAAAATAAGATCTGAATCACAACGTCCAAAGAATGAACTTCTTTTGATCAAAAAGCTTTTTAATCATAAATAAACTAAATTGCTTTTATTCAACAAAAATTACCCTTAACTCTTAACTTAAATCTTAACTTGCTCTTAATTACTCATAACTTTGATATGTAATATCTCATATTTTAGACCAGGAAATTATTTTGAAAATTTTCATCGAAATCCAAAATTTTTTAACTTGAAATAATTAAGTCCAAAGCGAATTAGTATAAAGGACTGCTTACCAACTCACACTGCTCACAAATTTTTCTCGGGAAAGGTAGCACATTCACGCTACAGCTAACAATAAGGGACTCTTAATCATCCATGTACACCAAATCAACAGCATCTATATACTACTCCTTTTTTTATTTTATATCTTTAATTCTTCTACTTTCAATCCGTTTTCAAAAATTTTACAATCCTGCAATTGCCTTATGTTATGCTTGTGGAACTTGTGCAATCAAAATCCAAATCAGATAGGATAAATGTTAGTTAGATCAATAAATTAATCCTAAATTGCCTCGTTTATTGCGATGTTTTATTTGAGTAACATAGCGCCACATTTCGTAGTAGTAAGCTAAGATACTAAAACCAATTCATATTACTTCTGCTTATGTCGACATATTTAAAATTATAACTTTTAAATCTAAAAAAATGCTTCAACGTGATTTTATATCAAGATACCACAGCCACGCATTAAAGAACTATCTACAACCGTCGCTGTGTAATTTTGTAAATAAACAAAACCATCCTGTATCTTGGGAAAGATGTTGGTGCAGAAAAATAGTCGTAATTGAAATAACAATGTGTTTTTTCAACAATTGTTTGAAATATTTCGTATATTTTAAAATAAACTAAGTGAGATTTAGTAAATTTAATTTTAAGTGATTTGTTTACTTGTAATTGTACACTTGCATGATCCTGAAAATGCGCATCGATCTTGACTGCCCACTTATAAATGAATTTATTTGTATTTCAGGTAATAGTACGCAGAAGCCGTTAGGATTATCAAAAATAATTAAGGAAGAAAGTATACTCGAGAAATTGTTAAGTAAGTTAAGTTAACAAAAAAATAAACCACGAAAGAAAATGCAAAAAATATAGCTTCAGGTATATACATATTACGACTGTTGGTTAATATTTGTCATAATATTATGACATTTAATGCATAATATTTTCCTTAAATTTAAACATTTTGAATTCTCTCTAAATTTTCATGCGCCATAGCACATAAACCGCTCGAGGTTCTAGTTTAGAACGGTTCTTATAAAAAGACTATATGCTCTAATACAGATGGTACATTTAATTAAATTTACCATTTTCATAAAGTCGATTAAAACCAATTTACGCGAAAACGCTAATAAAATTTACAGTGTATGTAAAATTTATCATGAATATATCTTAAATATAAACAATTTTTTTCAAAATTCAAGAAGTTTTTAAAACGTAACCTTGAATAGGCTATATTTTTTGCTTTATAATAAAAAAGTCGTTATGTCACAATAAATATGCATTGTGAATAATAAAGATTTTTCAATATTGCAGAATATGACGGAAATGTTACGGAATATGCTGATAAGATGGAGCAAATGTCAAAATCTTACATTAAAGAAGAAGTCTCAATCGATTCAGATATGGAATCTTTAACTGAAACCTTTGATTTATCAAGTAGGTTCAATATTTTTTATTTATTGTAACTAATAAAATTCAAAATACGAATCTATTCTAAAAATTTTTCTCAGAATCGCAAACCTCTGAAAGAGACCCACTGCTTGACTTTTCTAAAAAGCCGATTAGCGACATGCTCGCTTTCTGTTCTGGCTGTAAGGAACATTCGACATTTATTGACAAGGCACCGAAGACCTGTCGCAAATGTGAAAACACGTTGGTATACAAGTGCCCAAACTGTGACAGACTATACAAAAACTTTTTCACCTTAAAACGTCACTTTAGATATTATTGTAACAAAAAGGCTTCGTTTCACTGCGACCACTGCAATCAAAGATGCAAAACCAAGAACATCCTTCTTATACACATTAAACGAATGCACATGAGGTAGCCGCACATTGAAGACTTTTATAAAGAAAAATACTGTTAAACGTTCGATGTTTGTTATGATATATCATCATATGGCGATCTAATTAAGGCCTAATTTTATTAATATCTTTAATGAAAAAATTATATTATTGCGTATATTCATGTAAATAATAGCAAACTATTTAAATTATTTAAATACACTTAACAAATCAAGAGTTTTTAGAGTATTGATGATGGGTAGAATTAAATTCATAGTTAAACGAATAAATTTACAAAGTAGATTGAAGCATTGAAGGGGCTTGAAAAGTGTAAACGAGATAAACATATAAAGTGACACTCACATGGTCTCAGGTTCATTTTTTTAAACTCATTACTTCTAGAGCGCTACCTCCCTTCTAAATTAACAGAAAAAAATAAATTTATAATAGGGAAGAGCGGAGCTAAATCACGCGCTATTTCCAAGTTCAATTACTTATAATGATTGTCAGGCACAATCCTAATTTCCTGAAGAAGATATTAATAAAAAAAATATACATCTAACCCGGCCCTGCCCTGTAAATATCAGTTATTATTATTAGAGGCGATATAAACAGATCTTTAATAAATATACTATTGCAATGATTAATTGCATGTCTAAATGTATACCACCATTACTATATAAGACATTTTTAAATGATGAGATCAAATTAAATTTTGACTGAAAGAATGTTGTCAAATAGAATTTTATTATTAATTCGATGAAATGTAAAATAACGACTCATAAAATTGAAAGTTGTAAAATAAAAAAAAAGGATCTCAAATTGTTTTCTTTAATTGCTCATTATTAGTTTCACATTAGTCACGCAAAATCAGAAATGCATCGCAGACTCTTAAAATTGTATTTTTTAACATACTTCATAAAGAAAACAGATTTGACGATAAAATTATATAGAAAACAATAAAGGCTTTATATATATATATATAAAATTTATTATTTATTGTGTTATATTTAAAATGTACCCAATATACGGCAAAATGTAATTTATATGCGATGCACTTCGTTTGATGTCAAAATTGATACAACATATAGTAAAATCACTGTTCTTACATTTGTTTTTCTTTTATTTTTACTGAATATATCAATGTTTAACTCATACAACTTGTAAATATGATAATAATAAATTTTGTTATAAACAGAAATATTTTGAAGTAGTAATAAATTAATCCATTATGAAACAGAGTTAAATGTATTGGCAGTACGTAATCTTGAATTGTATCATGTAGGTGTATAATTAGTAATTTTATTTGCATGCATTTTTCTATATGATGTATTTAATTCCCCGGTAGAAAACTAAAGAAGTTCTAAATTCTAACACTGACCCGCAAGCGTTTGATTTCCGATGATAACATCCCATTATCCATTTTGAAGCTTTTTTTCATAATTTGTATGTGAAGAAATATTGATGAATGCGATATCCTTATATGTACAAAGTTCTTAAGGTTGATGATTTTTGTCCAAAGCATTAGTGTGCAATCTGAATAAATATGAAGGCACGTATGGGAACTCCAATGACGACTTTTATTCCAAGATTTGCAGACATTTAAAGTCAATTTATTAGATGCCTAGGTTTATAGGACCTTCAATGTAGATGTTCGGATTGAAGTGGATTACATGCTTGGATGTTATATTAATAAATATTTTAAATAAATTTAAAAAACATTGGAGTTGTCGATCCGGTTGTCATAATTAGTTTCTCTATACACAGTTGAATGGTATCCATTGATATTTTGCGTGAATTTGTAAAAAGCCTCACAATCCGAGACTTCATTACCGGGGACCCAATGACCTTTACTTCGGAGTCAAGGACATTTTGTTAAATTGTTTCAAAAACTTTCGAATAATCTATGAACAAACGACTAATAGCTTCAAAGCGAATAATCTGAACGTTTTCATCAGTAACACCGCGACATTTGGCTCAAACGTACACTCCCCGTAATAAAATATATTTCCGTATGCGAATCTCAGATGGTAACCTAGTAAATTTTACCCCAAGCGTAACCGACGGAATCATAGAGGCGTGCATCTTGTTTATGTTAACAAAATTTAAAAATAACTATTATTAACCGTGGTGGATAACATTTTTCATGAATTAAACCCTTACGTCTATGGTTTCATATGCAGCGTTGTTATTTGGGGTTCGCATTCGAAAATAGTAGGTTCCAATAATATTTTTCACCACTCTAACCTCAAAATCACTCCTTCGATCATAAATTTGCGGTTCTTGTCGTGAAAAATACGCTTCGACACTAAGGCGTAAGTCGATTTTTATCTCCCTTGAATTTTCTCCCTCGCTTCAATCGGTCGAAAGAACGTCTCGGGAGCTAAATTATCGACTTCTACCACCGTATTGAAATTTGCTATTTTGATTATGTGTGCGTAAAATAGCATTTTACACAGACGTGGATAAAAAATGTATGTTTTTATAATTTTTTTGAATGCAATTGTAAATTATTTACAATTTTTAATTGTATTTTTCTCTAGTTATTATTTAAATGCTCTTTAGCTAGTTATCATCCTAATGAAATTCACTTATTAATTTTCTATCAGGACTATTAGTTTTTTTTATTATTTAATAAGTAAAATAAATATGAAGTAGTAAATATGTAATTGTATATACAAATTTATATTAACTATATTATAATATTATATTATAATATTATATTATACGTAATTTTACAATTAAAACGATAAAATAAATTCTGTAGTTTATTTAAAGTATACAACCATAATTATAAAACGGCATGAATACTTATGACTATTTTACAATTTACTTTATATTAATAACATACTGTATTTCAGATTATATCTTAAACAGAAATCAACATCCATACTATATCAAAGAAGAACCGATTGATGCAGATAACGAAACATCATTCAATACTTTACAGGATACAGGTATATTGTTTTTTATTTTATTTTGATTCACCCTCTAGCACATATTAATTAATATTTGAATGGCAATTGAATCATTAATATTCCTAATCAATATTATTGTAATATCCAAAACCAATCGGTTGTTTCTTAAGAAATCGGAATATTAAATCAATAATAATTTAATCAATTTTATTCACTTATTTCACTATCAGTTTTTAATTCCATTTATAATATAACACAAATTAGTAAATAAATAAATTTATCAATATTAGCTGAAAATTTTCCTGACCTAACAATGTATTATAACCAACTCGCAATCTTAAACTCCCTACATTCATTTTTATCAGTGGATCGAAGCACCTTCACTCTCTCGTTCGCACCACCTCTAACCTAATCGTTCGTTCCAGGTGCTGACGAAGGCGCACTGGTCTACTGCTGGCGCTGCGACGGTTCCTCCGATTATGTCAAATTCCGCACTCGGCGTCACTGCGAGCGATGCCAGACTGCTCTCCAGTACCAATGCGCGCGCTGCAACCGACTCTACAAAGCAATTAAACACCTGCGTCAGCACGCGCGCTACGGCTGCAGCAATCGCGAGCCTGGCTACAGGTGCCACCTTTGCGACTGCAGGTTCACCCGCAAGGGCAGTCTCGTAAACCACGTCAAGCGAAAGCACACCGCCTGATTCGGTTGATGCGACTGACTCTCGTAATAATATATGAAGTATGAGTGATGGAATTGTGTAGAGTATTTTTTCGATGAGGATTGTACGTGTTTGATTATTGCAGATGACTTTGATAGTGGCTGTATAAATCCTTCATATAATATAATGACATTGTAATTGTAAGTAAGATGCAAGATATAGCGATAAAAAAATAAATTAATTGTTGCGTGTATACAGTAACAAAACAAATATTGCCATTCCTCTTGTCTTTAGGAATTATTTAATGTCTATTTACATACAATGGAGATTGTAAACATGGTAAAAGAGAAAATGTAAATAATTATTGTGTACTCTAAAATAATAAATAATTATTTTTTTGAACTAGAAATGTTTTTTTACACATCAAATTACTAACTCTACTAGACTTAATTTATTTTGTTTTTTTTTCTAAAATACGAAAAAATATATTCATTATATATACATATTAACTATATTATTATGTTATTTTTTTTTTAAACTGTATTTAATTAGCAAACAAAATTACAAACTATTATTAAGCTGTTTATTAAATTTATAAACACGTAACATGTTAACATTACATTTTATTTCAGATGTGAAATTTAGTCCACAACATTGTTATGTTAAAGAAGAATTCATCTGTTCTTCCGATGACGAACAACTTATCCAAACAACAAATATTTTAGGTATAAACAATTTATTAAACTCGATTTTTATTTATGTAAACTATGTGTTTTGAATACATAAATAATTATATAAATGTTGTTTATTATAGCTGAGGATATTCAAAAGTCTAACTTATCTTCAGAGTCAAAGGAAATAGAAAATCTATCTAAAAAACAAATAGGTACGTTAAAAAAGAGTAGAATATAAAATTTACAACAACTTTAAGCAATATATTAAAAAATATGATGTTTTAGATAATATTGAAGAAGAAATTGATTCAACTTATAGTCAAAATCTTAGTGAGAATGAATCTATTTATTTATCAAATAACGTAAATCCATCAAAGACATCGACTACAGAAGGTAAAAATAACTTGAATTCAACTATTAATTTGTTAACACCTATCATTGTTCATAAATATATTTTTCACTAAATATAGACAAAACGAATTTTTATTATTTCAAAGTGTACAATAAAAAAAAATATTTAATAATAACAAACTTTTCTTGTTGTCAGATTTTAACAAGAGAAAGACGAATCAGAACCTGCTAAAATTCCAATGTAATATTTGTGGAAAAAGATACACTTCTGCACAATCGTTGGAAAAACATCGCAATGATAAATGTATGAAGGGACGTATATACCACTGCGGCCATTGCCGCTATAAAGCTTCGGCTAAGAGAGCTCTTGTTAATCATGTAGTGTCCAAACACATGGATCTAGTAAGTTCGAGGTCTTCGAATGACAAAAAATTTTGTCGTATTTGCAAAAAACAAATGGTGTCTATCTCGCGTTTAAAGCGGCATCTAATACTTTGCGTAGCGCAATCTATAAAGCCAGGCATTATGAACCCAAATGATTAAATTCAATAAAGCTAATGAAGTTATGGGATTAAGTGCTATAAACATTAGCGCAATTTTAGATATTTTTTGTTATTAAAGTGCTTTATTATGCGTTATTTTTTTTGCGTTTAGTGCTACTATGTAAATTATATTCTGAAAACCGTATTTTTGATATTAAGGTTAAACAATAAATATTGTTTTATCATAATTTTATCATAACTAGTAAACGTTATGTACGAAATCTACTTAAACCTATCAAGCGTTTCTGAAAATTTTGTATTCTATAAAACCGTATGTATATAATTACGCTATTTGACTAATAAGTGACAAAGACTATTTTAAATTACGTTAAAAATGAAGAATAGAGAATTAAGTGTAAGGCAGTAAAAAATCAAAACACAAAAATATTATTTTGAGAAAAAAGAGAATAATGAAACGCTTAAAATGGTTGTCTGTAAAAATATATATTGATATTTATCATTACTTAATAGTATTTTTGTACACAGGTATAATACAGCATTACATATACGTCGGTAGAGCAATATCAATAATCGATCTAAAATATATTTTGAAAATGATGTATAAATTATTAATTATACCTGGAATTCTTTTTTAACGTATTTAGTGTACTTTTCAAAAATATTAAACTTTTATAATTAAAAAAAAATTTTCAAATTTTTTTATTAAATGTATTGTTCGAAGTGTACCTAAATCATCGCGTCAATGTTGGTCTAATACAACAATCTACTAAGATTCCAATGCGATATGGCAGGAAAAGATACTATTTCGCAAACGTTGTACAATTTCAATTTTAATCTTTACAAAATGTCAGAAAGAACCAAAAAACAGTGCGTTGATTGATATTAATAAAATCTACTAAGATTCCAATGCGATATGGCAGGAAAAGATACTATTTCGCAAACGTTGTACAATTTCAATTTTAATCTTTACTAAATGTCAGAAAGAACCAAAATAACAGTGCGTTGATTGATATTTATAAAATCTTATATAATTAATTCGGAAGATTGAATTTAACGAAAACGATCTAGTTATTAAGTGAGTAATTAAGTGTTTTATGTTTCTGTAAGTTTAGCTATTTAATATTTTTTTAAGGCTTTTTATAAGTTCTTAATACTAATATAATTAATAAGTGCCACTTTATAAGTTTTGTTCCAAAAAACAATTTATTGTGGAATAAAGCAATCATGATCTATTGTAATTAGTACATGAAGATCTACTCACTTTTTTTTAAATATAATATTGCTTCTAAAATAAGTATATATATACCATAATATATATATACTTACTTGATTTCAATTTTTACGTTAAAGCCGAAATTAACGTACCAATGTTTTAATAAAAATATGTTTAAGATTACTACTTAAAAAAACTTTTCTGAATCAAAAAAATTAGAAAAGTATCAGTTTTAGAAAATTTTCAAATAATTCTTAATTCAATAAATCATTTCTATAAATATTACTTTAATGTAGAGATTCGAAATATTACCTCATACATGAATTTGATTCATCAATAAGTTAATATTTGTTGTTTGTAAATTAGTAAAACTTGCATTTAAGAATGTTAATATTAAAAAAATAGTATTCTTAGAATATGAGATTAAAATTAGAAAATATTGTTTATTGTATTGGCTTAAGTTAAGTATTAATACCTGAAGAATATATTATTTAAGTTTTTTATATTATTAGTTCATTAAAAATTTCAATGATGGTGGCTTTGAATCTGATTTTTAATTTTCATGATATCCACTTCTTTGTAATTAAAACTGATGTCTTAATGAGATGAATTTAATTTATTGCAGGTTCAAATTACAAATCACTTGAATTAGTAATAATTCAAGTACAGCATTACCTGAGTTGAAGTACCAGTACAAGGAATATAGCAAACTAAAAAGACCTATAATCTCACTTTGCCTTTAAAGTTCTTGTTCTTTTGTAAGCTTTCAGATGTAAAGAACTTAATATATAATAAGACTGACGTCCTATTGCAAGCATAAAAATTATCTTAAGATTTATTTTTGTGACTAGACAGAATAGTAATTAACAAAAACAAATGTTTATTTTTTGCAAATTATGAAAGATTATAAAATCTTCAAATTCTACATAATATAAATCTCTTCGTAAATGCAGTAATTTATTCTTATATAACTTTAAAGATCATATTTCCTCCCTGTCCTTGTAATGCTTACATAATAATGCACTTTATTTTTTCGCTTATTGCACGTGGTAGTTTGCTTTTTAATTATAAATATACTTATATCGTCAAACAAAATAATTTATTTGAAGTTATATTTGATTACAGATGGTTACATTCAAATTCATTCAATAACTCCTCAAACAAGTGAAATTGAAAATCCCTCTTTAGGAAGATCTGGTGAGTAAATAGAAATTTGATGAAATCATTATTTTCATAAAGTATGTTTTAATACATAAAAAATGTTATGTATTACAGAAGGAAGTGATTCAATCCATAATATTGAACAAATTTATGTAAAAGAAGAAACGAATTATTCATCATCGTATCAAGATTTTCCGATTGGTAAGAAAATTTAAATTATTTAATAAAAATGTGGAATTTTATTTTTTATATTATTTTAAACTTTATTTTAATTAATAATTAACGGATTTGTCTAAAAAAGGAAGATTCTCTAATAGAAAAGTGTCACTAAATTTTAATAAAAACTTAAATAAAATTTTAATATAAAAATTTTATATTATGCCTTAAATTTAATCAATACATTATTTTAATACCGATTATTTATAAAGTATCGCATAAATTTATTTTTAATAATTATTAGAGGTATATCATCATAGAAACCATATAAAAATTGTTCAAGGTTTAGATAGTATCGAATAGTCAATTTAAAAATTTATTCAAACAATTACATCGCTAAATTAGATAAAAAGTAATTTATACATTTACTAAATTTTAACTATTCTATTTATTCATGAAAATATCGCTAAATAATGAGAGCAAAAGCTTAAAATTTTAATAAATGTCATAACCTGAGGTAGATAGAAATTAGACTTAACCTTGGTCGAGCATCAAGCCCGTATAAAGGCATTTAAAGATGCAAATATTAACTTTCCATAAATGATTTTTAGGCGCAAGGTCAAACATAACTTTTCCATTGTAATGTTTCAAAAAATTCTAAAAATCAATATCTTATTTCGCCCTGAACTAAATTTTTTACATCATATCACGGTTGCTTTTTTTTTGGTGGCCTGTAATATTATTATACTTTATTATAGCGTTGGTGTAAGTGGTAAAGTTATTATTTAATCTATACATACGACAGTATATTTTATTAAATACATTTGTGAGTGCTAAACGAGAAGTGTAGTAAATGTGATACACTAGGGCTTGGTGCGCGGCGAAGACGTAGACAAAACGTGAGTACACTTGTAATTAGTAATTTTCAAAACTATAAGGAGAGATGTCTGCTGAAGCAGATCGACCCAAATTTGATAGCTTTACATAAAATTCAATTATACTTTATTATTATATACAGTTATATTGTTACATTCTTTTATCCGATATTTGTTTTGGTAATTTCAATTTGAATGCTAATTTTAAGCTGAAAAATAACCACCTGATCTCGTTAAAATAAAAAGATGAATATTTCAGTAATCTTGATAATGTGTATTAAAGTGCATCATTTAGAAAGAATCGCTACAAAATAATGATTGTAACGATAAGAATTTAAAATAAATAAAATAAAGTAATATAAAAGCCAAGATGCGTCATTGTTGATATATTAAGATATAAACCTTAAAACTTTTTATTTTATTTCTTTAATTTTTAATTAAAAATTTGACTTAAGATGCATATGCATAACGCGACTCCACCTTGACATGTTCTTGACTTTTTCTAACGAGAATCAGGTTTAAACACGAGTAGTATACAAGT
>JAPYZA010000816.1:0-30643 GCA_030522685.1 Eupelmus azureus | reverse complement strand
CCTCTTTTTCTCTTCCCCCCCCCCCCCCCCTCCCCTCTCTCTCTTTCTCTCCCACTCTCTCGCTCTTTGTGTACAGCGTATACTCGTAAAAACTTTTCCTTTAACCCAACGTTCGAGTGAGATTTTGAGGTGAGGGAATATAACTTTATCTAATAAACGAACTTATCGCGGCCAATCTGCGCTCTAGCGGCGCAACAACTTTCTTCATTCCGATGTTGCTGAATAATTATTTTGCCTCGCTTCTCCTACCCTCCTCCCCTCTCATGCGCGAGATAACTCGGTCGAGAGGAAGGAAAAGGAATGAAAAAACAAAAGGCCTGCTTTATAAACTGAGGTAACAGAATTACTGCTACTTCGAACACTCAGACTTTTTCTTTTTCTCTCGAGGGATAACGTAATTGTTGCTCGGTTTGTTTTAGATTTTCTTTTTCCTATAGTCTAAGATGGTTGCGTAGCTAAAGCTAGAGCCGAAGAATTATTCTGTTATTGAGTTCAAAGTTTATTTATTGTTTACGATTCCATAAGCATTATGACAAATAACAATTTTTAAATTAATCAAAACATCATCCGAATCAGCAAAAGCTACTTCCTCCCTTGTTACATTGTACTTTTTTTAACAAGAAAGTATAAGCCCTTTTTGTGCACAAAGAAAAAAAATTTTTAATTATTACAAAATCTTAAAATATTTTCTTAATTTTTAAATTTTTACGAATTTTTAAAATTTTTTTTTTAAATTTTCAAAATTAAAAAATTTTTCAATTTACAAAATTTTGACTATTTCCGAGTAGCGAGAGAAAAGTATTTTTCCTTCCGATGAGTAGAAAAATTCCACTTTCTATTCGTTTTTGATACACAAAAAAAGAGCCTGTTTCATGCACGCGATAAAAAATTGCATTTTTTATACTTAATGAATTTTTAATGGCTAGTGACAAATACTCACTCCAGTCACTTTTGCTAAAATGCAAAGGGGCGTTATGTACGAGATCACAGAGAAGCTTGAAAAACAAGAAGAAAACAATGAAGAAAACAAAGGGCCTCTCGCGGACGAGAATTCTGATTGCGGTAATCCGCCAAGCACGCCAAACGAGAGTACGCACGGGAGAAAAAATGCCGCTTTTTAAAATGCTACTTCAAAAGCATCGGACAAGCATTTTTCTAACTGCACATAAAAGCTTAGAATTAAGGACTCGTATGATTTTGTTAAATTTTTTAAAGCTTACTTTCACAAAATTGCTTAAACTTGCTCTGTTTACGTTTTGCCGCCTGCGAGCTTTTATTAAGATAAGTACCGTTAAATTTCAAACACACTTACTATTGAAGAATTAATTGGGGAAACGGCTTATAACGTTTACTTTGAAAGCTTTCTTTTATATCTCCAGTTTTTAGGCGGAACATTGAAAAATCAGAGTTGAAAAGTTGAAGTTTTAATTAGAAAACATCTAATCTACAAATATACTACTATTTTTGTTCAGTAGAAAATTTAAAATTTAAAATTCTCGATTCCGGAAATTGATTTAATTTGTAAGCTTCCAAAAAATTTAAAAATAAAGAAAAATCACTGAAAAAGGACATAATTGAAAAACGCAATTAAATATAGTTAATAGGAGCCTGGAAATTTTTGAAATATCTTTAATATCAGGTTGGAATGATGTCGGTCTAGTCTGAAAAAGCCCATATCCAGCTGTCGATCCTAAAGCCGTTGCAGCACTGCGATCGCGCGTGGATGAAAAAAATTATCCACCATAAAAAATCCAATATCCCTAACCCCGCCCGTAAAAGCAAAGCCTCTTCGCGACTTCTTCTCTGGCGCACGCAATCGAATGGCTCTCGTCGCGCGTGTGTCCTCTTCATTTGTCGCGAGGGAAATGTAAATATTCTCTGTTAGCTCGGCCGAGAGTGAGAAAAATCCTCGCTGCAGCTCTCAGGGAGGCGCGCACGAGGCGATAAAGATACGCAGAGCGCAAGGACTTTAAAGTTTGATGGCCCATTAGACGGTACCCTTAGACGCGAGCCGACAGCGTCAAAGTGACGCGCGAATCTTACATCGTTTTCCTTTTTCTCTATCTCGGAGCCTCGCGCCTCGTTCTCCTTTTTGCTTCGTCTCTATATGCCCTCGTATTCTTCACGGTCCATTAACAATCGCGCGCTCCTCCTCTTGTAGCTGGAACGTCGACTGCAGCACGAGTCCTTCCTCTTTTTTTCTTCCTCACTAGGTCGCGCATGCATCGATTTTGCCATTTTTGCGCCACTGCTGCGAGAATCGACGCACGCGGCTTCCTATCTCCTACCGCCTGAAGAGACTGCTTTTTTCCCTTTTATTTCGGCTCCCTTTCCTTTTTGGCTTTTTTTCCTCCTCGCGAGAAGAGGTCGTTACGACGCGTTGACGCTGAAAGAGTTAAACTCGTCTGTTTTAGGAGAAGCCCACGAAATTACTCGGTAAAACAAATCTTTTTTCTTATGGTCTTCGATTGATTACTTTTCGTCGACAGTAGGCTCATTGTGAAACGAGGATATCAAAAAAATTATTATTTTAATAAATAAGAAATACACTTGTGCATTGTCTAATTATGTAAAAGTATACCTTACCAAGAAAAAAATTAACTCTCAAGGCCCTTTTATAATGCCTTTTCCAAGAACAAATTTATTTTCAAAACTAAGGGAAAAATCAAGGATCTTATTCAAGAACAAAGGCGTACTTTCATGATCCGCATTAATTCTCTTTGCATCTATCTTGGGCTGTCGTAAAAGTACGGAGATCCGACGAGGTAGAAAGCGAAGGAAATAAATCTTTGAAGCCCAGTTACAAAGAGAGCGTAAGGGTGTAGTAGTGACTGCATCAGCACTGTCATAAGATTTGTTTGTACTTGCGCAGCTTTTTTGCAATTCCGCTGCATTATGTAAATTTTTTCTTCTACAGATAACGAATATGGTAGGGATTTTATTCACTGACAGCTCTCCCGGTGTTGATGTTCCCATAAAAACATACCAATTACTTTTAATTTATATAAAGAAAAGTTTTATTTCAAATTTTTTATATTCTAATTTTGCATAAAATAGATTTTATTCGAAAAACGATCGGAAACTGTAAAGAGAAAAGTAGATTATAGATATATTAAGAGCTTTTAGTGATATAAAGGCAGCGTGTAATCTGATTCCAGTTATCTAGAAAAACTAACTCGTATCCATTGTATTTTCGAGCTTAATCTACAAAAAGTAATCCAGATCACTTTATATTGCTGTAAAAGTTTCGCTGCGGCGCGAATAGTTTATCGCTGAAGATAAGAACTTTTCTACGTCCCACGTGATTAATAAAAGAAACGAAGAGATTCTTTTGATACTTTTTGCCAAGATTTTTTATGGATTCATTACTACAGCATAAACTTGTATATTTACAAAGTTTACAGCGGCTGAACAGTAATTGCCAGCAAACAAAATCTGGATTAATTTTAAAAGCTTAATGAATTTTAATTGCAAGCGGAAAACTCTACTTTTTATTAGTTCATATCTATGTGTAACAAAAACTTACTAATATTAAGGATAACCAAAATAAAACGTGACATCAATTTCCAGCAAAGATAGCACTATTACATCAATTAAACTTGTAGCAATTAAATAATTAATAAATTAAGATAAAATAACAATATTTTTTCATTAGCTGATGGCATCAATTAGCGCGATGACCAAAATAATCCTCATCCTCTATCATTCTTTAAAGTCTAATTCCGCCTCATCCATATATTCCGCTACATGCATGAGCCTGTCGATAAAAGCATAGAGAAATACACTTTACTTGCTATCGAAATGGAACTATAGTCGTGGGCCAAATGAAGATATGTCTTTTCCATTAGAAGCCATCAATGGCCCGCGAAATAATCCATTTTAACCGTATGATAGCCTCCCGCGAAATCTAATTACGTGCGCACACCGCCCATAAATACCTAGCCGCCAGGCCGTGGATCGGGTTCATTCGAGCAACGTTCATTACGTGGAGCGAGCGCTAAGCGCAGCTCCGTCTTCGCGGAAGACTATTAATTTCAAGCGAATCAACGCGAAGCTAAACGCCGCGCTCCGGCGAATCCTCAAGTGGCTTGCCAGAGACAGAGAGAGAAAGTAGACTCCTGGGCTGTTGTAAAGTCGTACGTCATAAGTGAGCTACATTCTCTGTGGAAAACTGGACTTCTCGGAATCTTCTGTTTTCTTTGACTCCTTGGGGAGGAGGATAAAGAGTGCGAGAATGTTAAAGGCTTGTTCAAGCTATTGTAGAGAAAGCGCGCCGTGCATTGGAGATTTATGAGATACGAGCTTTCATGTCTTCTTTCAGTCTGGATTTCTTTATGTTGCCACTTTTTAAATCCTACATTTACGTTAGCCTTGTAATTACGTATAAAGATAGTTGATAACAGTTGATGTGTATATAGTTGTAATTCTCTTCTAAGTTAATAGCATTTTTAATTGTTCAAATAAATGTAAAGTTTTCTTCTTTTACAAGTATTTCTATCTAGTTTTTACGTTTGTCTTTGATCTTTTTTCAAGTTACTTGCCTGCGCTTACTACTTTCAACTAAGTGGAAGTTGTATTTTTCAATTCTAGGATTCTATAATCTAGTCGGTTCTATAATCATTTACTTAACGGATTCGCTTTGTCGATCTGTTTTATTTTCAAAACGTGTAAAATCTTCGAAGAGTTATAACAAATTTTTATTATTGCAAGGGTTTCTTTCAAACTAACGGCCGTGGTAAAAGCATAAATCTGATAAACCAACAATATTAAAAATGTAATTTCAGATTTTCTTATTTAAATAAAAAAAAAATGATCTAGAACGCGCTAAATAAATAATCACATGTATTATGAAAAAAGAGAGAGAAAGAGAGAGAGAGAGAGAGCTTCAGTGTATAACTAATATGCTCTCCAAATCACCATTTCTGGAAACCTACATTCATAAATACTAGCAACCAGATCCTAGCCCAAAGGGGCTCAGCCTGGCAAAGCTCACGCGTCAATTGTAACATTAAACGCCAGCGATTCTGCGTAATGCAAAGGATCAAAGAACGACAGGTGTTTCGTTTGCTCTCTCTCTCTCTCCCGCTGGCGTTGAGATTTATCGACACGATGCATTAATGAACGCGCTTGCGCACACGCAAGAGTCATCTGATAATGAATGGGCTTGGCGCCGCGTTGTATAATCCTTTATGACATTCGTTCGGATTTTCCTGTGAGACGTACCACCCGTGCAAGACGTAATTTACGAGCTTCAGGACAGCAGCCTGACATCGCCAACTGTTTTAGGACCGGGGATAAATCAAAATAAATTTGAACCACTCCCGTGGATGTGTGCATGGGCGCTGACTCTCAAATTTTCAATTAACGCTTGCTACTAGTTGGATTGCGTAATGAAAACTAATATTTCGTTGTTTGTCCTGCAATCGGCGTCGAGGCTGGAGTTTAAGGCAAACCTACAAAGTGACTCTGAGCATCGCTATGTATTGGGGAATTACGTTCTGATGTCGGAGTTATAAAGTAAGCTTTAATGTATTATTTGACGATAGAAAAGCAAATTAGCGTGAATTAACAAACAATTATTTTTAGTTTAAAAAAAATTTTTTTTTAACTGATCGAATCAATGTTTAGGACATAATTTTTTCATTCCCGTTTAATATTCTATACAGATTTCTACCTCACCTTTTCACTTGGCGCTAATTTTAAGAAATTTGAATTTTTACATATCTTAGTAATTTACTAATTTATTGTGCAATTTAAGCGAAAAAATTATTCTCTACAAAAAAGTGTTTTTTCTAGAGCTAATGTCGCACTAAATTTTTTGACGCAAGTCGGTTCTATAATCATTTACTTTTGATAATTCATGTCATTTGTTTTCTAATGATACATGCCGTTTAATTAATTTGTTGTTCTACCTTTAACCTTAATTTAACGTAATTTTCGTTTTTTGCATAAATATTCGTGCGAAATTGCATGAATATCATTCACATTATAATTATTAATTTAAAGCTCCTGCTGAGCTTGCAAATTGTGTAATATCAAATATAATAATAATAATCGAAACTACAACGAAATCGAATCATTGTAAAAACGCCAAAATATATTAACCGCCTTTATAAAGTATTATTTTTATTTATCTCGAAAACTAAAATTATTAAAAAAAGCTAATACTCAAAAAGTCCAAGAAAATCTGAGAAAAAGACCTAAAAGTATAAAATATTTAAAATCCTTCTGCTGGTCCTAAGCTCTCGAAAGAAAACCGTCGGTGCCGTCGTTCTCCCGACAACGAAAAAGTTCATTCAAAGTCATCAGGAGTTTTTAATTAGTATGAACCCTACACAAAAGAGCCGGAACAGCAATAAAATGAGTTCTCGCTGAGTATATTCAGAGATGTCGTACAAGTGTCGCGTCAGGGCGCATTCCAGGAAGACTGAAAAAAAGTGCGCCATAGCAAGTAAGTAATTACATCTCGTCTGGTCGTGATGCTTTGCAAAAAGCAAATTCAGCCAATGATCCGCACTGGTTGAAATATTCGCGCGCTCCTCTCGCTCAAAGGTGAGCTCGTTCACTGCGAAAGGGTTTCGCGTTACGCAGGGGAAAAAATGAGCCCAGGAAGAACGACGTGTTACGAGCTTGAATTCGGTCAAAGGAAATTGTGGGGTCTCGCGCACGCGACAAGCCTGCACCCGATAATTTTACCGCGCTTTGACGAGAGTCAGAGGAGCAGAGTGAGATGGCCGAGATGCGAGTTATGAATTTCGGCGTATTTGCCAAAGAATGACGGGGAATTCGGAGCTTCCAGATCAAGTTTTTAGTACTGCAGTCTGATTAGTTATTCCCATTGTAGAAAATGTAAAATATAAAACGCTTTTTGTTGAAACCAGTTTTTAAGTACTTTCTCTAGAATAAGGCTGAATAGTTTTTTTTCTTTTATTAAATAAAATTTAACCTTTTTAAAAAAGAATTATATAATTTGTTTCAATAAAATAAATTCATTAATTGTATTCTATAAATCTTTTAATCGCGTCCAAACAGTATATTTTAATTCCTAAATCTATCCACGTTTTATTTTGCCCTAAAAAAGAAAGATCTAAAGAAATTAATACTCTGTAATTAGGCTGTACAAATGTTGTTAAATAAAACAAAATCCCAGCACAACGAAGGACCGGTAATTTTAAATCCTGAAAAATCTTTGAATGGGCTCATCAGAGGGCGCAGGGTGAGTCAGATTTTGTTCAGGGCTGGTGCGCAAGGGAGTTTTTTTTGGCGAATCCTCGGGGCAAATATGAAGGAGCTTAAAAAAAGCAGCACGCCGACGACTGACGAGGAGCGGCAGCAGCATTTCTCGTCGCTATTTGCAGAGCGTTTGAATGGGGATCCGGCAAAAGTGCTGGTCGGTAAAAGCACTTAAACTTAATGCCAACAAGAAAAGCTCAAAACTAACGCGAGTGAGAGCCAAGGAAATGACCGGTCCGAACACTGCGAGGGGGTGGGACGCAAAGAGCACGAGCGAAAAATGCGCTTGTTCGAATTAAATTTTTGTCTTGCTATTTTTCGTCTCGTTCTGTAATTACTCGAGTAATTCATTTTGTTTCTGTTTTTTTACCTTTTTCCAAGGTAAAACTTTTGGCTTACTATTAAAAAATTTATTTTTCTCTGCTATTTTGCACAATAAAATTGGTTAGTAAAAAATCAACAGTAATTACCGAACTAGAATTCCTATTGAAATTCTTCAGAAAATATTTAACTCTTTCTGTTAATGACTTTACCACCTCGCCCACTGCCTGTTGCCTCATGCGAGGAGCATCGCTATTTCGTTTTTTTTCCTTCGCCCTTGTACTTTGAGAATTTCACGGTGGAAGGTCGTTTGCTTCACCTAATATTCGCCGAGTTCAGGATCAGCAGCTATCCAGGCACATTACGATTCTGCTTTCACAGCTTAAAGTTGGCTGCTCGCGAGTAAGCACAAGCATTCTAAAGAGTACTCGATTATCTTTCTATGGAACAGAAACTCGCTTTGCCTTCTACTTTCTTCTTTACTGTAGTCTTGCAGTGGAAGTAGTATGCAGAAAATAAATTGTTTAATGTTTATACATAATATAATATTCTCTTAAGGGAATATTAAAGACAATTTTAAATTTCATTCATCTTCAAAATATAATATATTTAACTCAAATATAATTCAATTAGATTAACTCTGATTTATGCTTTATAAAATTTTTTAATTTTTATAAAATATTGGCGATCAAGTGATTCTAAAATGTTCGCGCCATACTGCCAGCGGGCAGTAGAGAGTCCACTTCGCAGCTGCACCGCTCGGTGGCGTACACCTGCCCCCGGCCATCACGCTATAGGAAACGCTACCTGTGGTAGATATATCCCCGACGCCTGGTCCGCACGGGCAGCCTTTCGCTCACCCGAACACCCTCCCGTCGATGGTCTTTGGCAGCCACTATAGTTCGAAGTGAATAAAGGACGTTTTTTTTTAGATAATTAAATAATTGTCTTTATTTAATTATCGCCCTCACGAGGCGTGCCTCGTTTTTGGTGATCATTCCGGATCCATCCTCTTCTTTTTCCTATCCTCTCCTCTGGGTGGTGCAGCTTCCACTAAGCCAGGCGAGCTTTCTCGCGTCCAGACTCGCTCCAAAGTCAACGCAGAGGGGTTAGTGCTGTGTCCTCCCTCTACGCAGCATAGAAACCTAACCGGGGGAATACAGTCCCAGAGACTGGCACGGATGACACCACACCGAGGTAGCAGCCTCCACCTTCAACTCGCCCTCATCTGAGAGCACCCCAGCGCTCCATCGCCGCTCTCGCCTGACCTGCAGCAGCAAGGACACCAGGCACACAGTGCTTTGACGCAGCCGCTCTTCGATCGCCTCGTGGCGAAACCCCGAATGCTCCTCCTCGCTTTGCGTCACGTTTATACGGATGATCAAAACTTTTTTTATGATGTTAAAAAATTTATTTTTCATTAGGCATGAATCGTCATGGTAACCATAAAAGAAGATTAGAGAAAATAAATATTACTTTTATTATTTTTAAAATATTCTCGCGTGCAATAAAATTGCATAAGCAATCGTCGTTAAAATCGATCCGCGAGGCACCAATACAACTTTAAAAAATTTGAAATTCGATTAGATTTAAGTGTCTATTTTTAATATTATTCACTTACTACTGATAGTTATGATATTACTCAGCTAAAAACGCATTTATAATTAACGTAAATATTAACGTAAATACTCAAACGAAATACTATTAGAAGTTTTTGAATCAGAATATTTTAAAATAAATCATATACTTTATATATTTTTGTTGTTGTTTTTTTTTTAATATTATTATATACACTATTCTAGTAAAAAATAGTTGTTCAGTTAATTATAATTTTAGTTATATTTACTAAAGTTTACTGGTTCTGTTTTTCTTACTAGAGATCCTGGTTACTGGAACACACAGAATTTTTCTCAGTGTATATACTTGTTCTATTAGTGAACATTGGATCACTACGAATGGTGTTTGGGTGTTCTTAATGAATAAGTTTTATGAGTGTTTTTATCATCAATTAATGTTACTATAATTGCATGAAAATTATTGAGTAAAACATATTATGTATTAATATTTATTAAGAATAAATATATTTTCCATTATTCTAAATTACATTCGGAGTCATTTTAAAGTGAATATTTTTTTCAGTAATATGCATCGTAAATGAATGTAAAAAATATCGTATTTTTTGTGTAAAATATTTTTCTTCTGAAATTCTTTTTACTCTTAAATGTAACAAAAAAAATTGAATAATATTTTTATTTTATATTTTTATATGAAATTTTTTATTATATATTCAAAAAATGACGGTATAACAATTGTTAGTTCTCAAATTTAACTTTAAAGCATTCATTCTATAAATTACGTTAACTTTTTTTTCTTTCTAAAAAATATTTATGAACAAATAACTTGGCTTTGGTAAATTATTTATTAATAATTCATTTGTCTTTAATCAGCCATATTTATTGCCGTAAAATCAAATATTCCTAACATAAATTTAATGTTTTTGCCCAAATACGTAACTAGTATTTTTTGGGTCTCACGAACGCACTTCTGAAGATATCCAACTCCATAGATATATGTATATTCTTGCTCCACATGTTCGTGAGTACAGTTCTTCTCTCTGCCTCCCTCCAGACTAAAGAGATTTTGTCCGTGTACGCACCCAGATGACTAGTCAAAGGTAATCTACAGGTCTTTATGAATACGTAGGATCGAGAGCGCACATCCACTAGAACGCTTGACGACCAAAAAGATGTATAAAGAGAAGACGGAATAAAACAAAGTTATGTAGATTTAAAAATAGAGAGTGCATAACAAATACAGCACTGCCGATAAAAACGTTATAGGTAAATCTGATAGAGTATTTTAGTCTCGTTTCCTTCGAATTCCTTTATGGTTGCCGTACCGATTTCCATTGATGCGTGCATGAAAGCAAAATTGAATGTGTGTTTTCTGAACTTTTTGTTTCACTTTTTGACAAAAGGTGTATAGGTTCGGTATATGTGGTTTGAAATATCTGTACACAGGAACGTAACCTTTTTTCTCGTTTGGAAAATGCTATGGCAGTTTCAGTCAGAAGCAATAAAAAAAGTATTTATGTTGAACTTGTAGAAAAATTATAGAAATTAATGTTTTATACAATGAGACAAATTTGCTTATCGAAAAATTGTCGGAAAAATGCGTAAACTGATTTAAAAATGATAGTGGCGAGCAAGTGAAGCAGCATGATGACATGTCAGACTGGCAACAAGCGCAAAATTGCGATTTTAGGTAAAATAATCCCCGTGAACACGTAACGCGTTGCAGGAACCGCGAAAGCGTTTTCGACGAGGCGATGTTTGTGCGGGCCAGTTAATCCGGCGGCTTGAAAAAATCAACAGACTCCGGCTGCAAACTCGGATGGCCTTGTTGCGTCATTATTTCGTTAATTAAACTAACTTTGCCGTAGAGCGTCAGAGAGAACTCGAGGCGGCGGCAGAGATGCTGCGCAATTAAATGGGCCCTTTGAGAGCGAGTCGAGCTTCGGCACCTTGGCGTGCCTAACGACAGACGTCCTATACTTGCAGCTCGCGCCTCGTTTTCGACGGCCGTCGCTTTACCGTTTAGATTATCCGATACGCGAGCTCTAGCTGTCTTACGCTTTTCCAAACGAATTAATTAAATCTAGATGGTTTCACCCCGGTAATGTATAAATTGCCTTCCTCTCAAACTCCCAACGGCGTTCCTTCCTTTTTCACCCTCTACCGCTCCGGCTATTTTCATCGGATTCGCTCTCCTTCCTTTACTTTCTTTCGAATTTTTTCACGCCTCTTTGATTCCGTTTAACCCTCCTCTCGGCTTTATTTCCTCATCTTCAAATCGTACCGTTTTTCTCTCGGAAATTCGCTGTTTAACCGGCTGTATTCTAATTCTGTAATTTCAAATCAGAACTAGGCTTTTTTTGCCAAATTAGCTACAACATTTGACAAATGTAGATTGAGTAAAGATATAATATTCTTAAATAAAACAATTTTGTTTTATTACTCTACTTGATTTTTGTTCGCTTACAGATTTTAAATAATAGAATTCTATTTTCGAATACTGATTAATTACATTTTATCTTTCTCAAAGAATTATTATCCTCTAATTTAGTTCTGATATGAATTTTTCATTATTATATATGTCTTATATTAATAATAATTTTTCATCTAATTTCATAAAAGTTATTATTAAAACTCATATATACATAAATGTATTCATGTACAGGAAGAGGTTAAATGAAACTTTAATAAGGTACTCTGAGCATAACATTTTCCTTCTTCGACTAGAATAATAATTATGAATAATTAGTGCTTTAACATAAAATTGTAACATTATACAGTCTAATATAATTACTAAAGAATAAATATTCAATTTTCTATTGCTCTTATAAGTTTTCAATTCTCATTCAATTTCGTCCAATCGATTACGTAATGCCGGGCTCTTTTTTTTAGAACTGTGATAAGAATAATTGACAAACTAGCGATAGGTACCTCGCTCGCTGCCGCTCGCTCAGTTATAGTTTTTGATGTTTTGCTAAATGCTTATGTATTAAATATTTCAAGTCCTTAGATATAATTCCATCTTAATATAACGTACTTGAATAATAGAATGTAACTATAGATAAATGTTCGAATTATCTAGAATTTATTGAAAGAAAAAAAATTTTAATTATTATAACGAGATATGAAATTCATTCATTTAACAGTCAAACGTGTCTCTATGCACTAGAGTCAGCATTGTTTTCACCTTGGCCAAAGTAAATCGTCGGCCTATAAGTTAGGGAAATTCGATTAATCATTTGTAAATCAATCTGAAAAGGAAATCTTATTAACTGGAGAAAAGCGACGTCGCTCGCAATAATTTGTACACATCGAGCCTTAATATAGCCAAGAGCGAGGGTGCTCGCATATAATCAGTTATACGTACGTTTGGCACAAATGAATTCAGCGCCCCGCCACCGACTGCACTTTCCAACTTTGCTTGTCTGCCGAAGCGAAACACGAGTCGAAAAGCGCGAGCGGGCGTATAAGCGTCAACGTTGCCGAGAGAGAGAGAGAGAGAGAGCCTCTCCGCCGTAATCGTCGGGAATTATTCAAGTGAACGAGCGACGCCTCTGAAGCGTGCTTGCCCTGCGTTAGATAGCGCTTCTCTCTTGTGCTCTCTGTCCCGTAACTTTGCCCTATAGCTTTGCTCTCTTGCGTCTCGTATCTTTTCCTTTTGCCCTCGCTTTCGCACTTTCGCGCAGGGCCACCAGCCCCTTTTTCCTGGCCTTTTTCCTACCCCAGTTTCTTTTGCAGTTTTTGCTTTTTCTCTTACGACCTGGTTTGCTCTCAATTTTGAGCGCACAGACGAAAATAAAGAGATAACATTTGACTGTTTTTAAAGCTTGTCCTTACAATAATTTTGCTGAATAAAATAGACGTTTTAATCATTTTGGCTTACTTTTTTCATACTTTTTCTCCTAGTTAGACACATGCTTTTAAATATTTTCAAATTATGCACTATCCTCAAATAAAACTTACATATATAAAACAGATAATTTCGCCCTACAGTTGTATAATCTTATAATAATCTAGAATAATCGGATTAATCCATGTACATAAAAATTGAAGTTAATTGCTCGCACTAAATCCTCCTAATTTTTCATTACTCAATGAAAAATAAGTACAAATTTATAAAATTCCTTCAACCCTCCTCACTCTTTCCCGTAAATCCTATAAATTAGAAAGGGCGCCTCTCTGAAATTGCAGTCAACAATTATACACAACCCAGGTTCAACCGACAAGTTAAAACTCTCATCATGTGATTTATCTACAAAAGAATATTGAGTCATTTATCTCTTTGATAAATTTTGAAGCTAAGGAAGGGATTTTTCAATGAAAGAGTTTCGAAAGAACGCTCTAATTATTATGACTGCTTATGAGAGAAAAGATGATCATCGAGAGAATCGATCAGTCAAAAGTTTCTCGTTTATTCGTAGACCTCTCTACGCGTATATCTGCCTCGTGCTCTGCAGAACAGACAGTTATGGTATCATTGGTCTGTGCGCCAATGAACGCTTGTGTGCTTTATCTTTCTCGCTTCTTCCTAGAAGTTCTTCTATCGCTTCTTCTATCTGCTTTCGTTTCCTATTTTTAGGGGTGCTGTAATGGGAGAGCTTCGAGGGGTGCGTGTATTTTTTTCCTCATTGATGTATCGTGACAACGAGAGGAAGAGATTGGAGCAGGTGGAATTGATGACCCATAAACGCTGAAGAAAGTAGGCTAATGGTGGTCGAACTTATGGAGTTTACTTAAATAAATTCTTGTAGGTAGCAAATGATTGTTTGTTATTATTTTCGGAAGTTTAAGTTATGAATCTAAGATAAGGAATATTTAATATTTAATTTTCTATGTTAGTATCAATATTTTGAAAATTCATTAAAACTATGCCATCCAAATTTTACATTGTTTTAGATATTACTTTCTTATTTATGGAACCTAATATTTTATAAATAAGAATCTGTCTGAAAGTTATAAAATTCCAAGACTTACTTTATAGAATAACAAATTGAGTTAAGAAACAGACAAATAAAATATTAACTAATCTGGTAAATGTTTCAATTTTAATAAAGGCTTATTCTATTATGTATCTCGATTAAATTACAAAGAGATCCAGAAGAAATTGTTAGAAAAAGAGCCACAGAACAGCCTTCATCATAGCCTACATCGCTTCATAAAAAATAAGGAATCAATCACGAGTCCCGCTCGAGTCGACATCCAGCTCCCTTACATCTCCCATTAGAGCGTCCATCCATTTTTTATTTTTTCCAGCCAATTCCCTGAACAAATACGCAGAGAGCTTGCTTATAGCCCGAAGCCTCACGGGCATGTAAATTTAGCTTGCGCGTGCGCGCACAATGCCCGCCGAGCGAGAGGGCGAAAGAGGAAGGGAGGCAGCAAAACGAGCGAAGCAAAGCGGAGAGAGGGGCATTTCGAAGTTTCAAGTGCACGCGAGGCACGTCAAGCTCAACTTGAAATTGAGTTGTCATCTACTTGGCAAAAGTTATAGTGCCTTTATAATGCGCGTGCTCGTGTAGCGGAGAGTCGCTCTAGGGAGAGGGAGAGAGAGAGAGAGAGAGGAGAGAGCCGGATGTTAATGAGAAAGCCATTATAAGGCGACGGATGGCTCGAGCAAAAAGCTACTCGCATGAAAAAACTCGCGTAGCTTAAGTAGCGGTGCTACAGGTGATGTTTAAGTGTAAATTTTCGATTACCGATTCGACGTGCTAGTCGTTGATCAATCAAGATTTCGGAAATTTTCTTATTTCGAGATCGTCGCTCATAGGAAAATTTTTAGCTCTATAAGAATAAAAATAATAATTCATTTAATAAACATTTAATTAACTCTCTAGCTTTGATTACAGTTAATACTTATACAGTAAAAGTTGATTTCTAAATTTTCATTTAAAGTCCGTAAAGTGATTTTAAGAACAATTTTACTAGAAAAAAATATTATAGTATCTACGGAAGTAAAGAATTGGTCAGCCGAGAGAAGGCGTAAATTCAGTTTTGAACGGCTGGTAAACACGTGCTTTAAAGTAAACCTTTTTATCCCCGTAATATGTACATTCTTCACTGTACTAATCTTAGGTTACAGTAACTAAAAGTGTGGTTCTAATAACGATACAGTTTAGCTAATTTTATTTTGGCTTAATTTTTTAAATATAGTAACTTTACTCTTTTTATTGTACTCAAATAGGCGGTGTGATTGCATAGATTATTTTCATAACTACAGAAAATAATTCTGAGAAAATGAGTTAAAATTATAGTTTGGTTAAAAATTTGTTTAGGATGTCAGGTTCGATGAAGATATAGTAAAAAATTTGTCGCTTTTCAATCGGTCTCAGATTTATGCCATATCCTTCATTATATTCCTCTTTAATAAAGTGTATCAGAAGCAAAAGTATCGAATTAACGTAGATAAACGAGTGCAATTTAACGCACAATCAAACGATTAGCTAAGCTAGTCGAGTTAAAGCTCTCAGCACATGGGCGCGCGCGAAGCAAGGTAGCTTAGACAAAAAGCCGGAACAGCCGTATGCGTCGGCTCGGGTCCATTAATAGCAAGGACTAAACTACGTTCCCGCATCGCGCTGGGACACGACTGGCGTGTAATCGAATTAAATCCAATGCGCAAGCGCATTAGCGGAGCCTATCATGAGAGATGCGCGCACGACTGGAATTACATGAGCTCGGGGAAATGAAGTAGAAGCGGACCGGCTCGTGTCGGCCAACCTGACACAGCTGGCTGGCTCTTTCGATCGGTTTGCCTTTTTGTTTCGTCGGATTCGTTCGGCGTGATTTATGCGAGCTCGATTGCCTGATGAATGATCTCCGACTCTAACAGTCATTTTGCAAATGATAAATCGACATATAAGCAAAAAAGAATTTGCTATTTTAAGATAAAGATTTCCATGTAAATGATTATGATTTATTAATTAGTATTTCCAAGTCCATTCCCAATTATATATCATTCAAATGATATTTTCATTACAAAACATTTCATCATCATTACCATTCGCATATATACAAATTACAGTTGGAGGCTACAAAATTATTATTAAATACGTTCGAATAAATTAAGCTTTATGGCGTTAATTATAATTTTAATGAGCACCGGCCATATATATAAATTTCTTTCTCGAACGTTGCCTCCGCGCCGCAATTATGTAGCGGCAAGTTACATTTCGCGTGCATACAGCGTGCCATCCTATTGTACGCACATCCAGCTATTGTTAACTCGAGGCGTGTTTCATTTTTCAAACGCGCCTCAAATAAAAAGGTAAACCTCCGCCGAGATTTCGCGAAAACGCAAGATTAACGTTTAATTAAAATGTTTTTCTTCTCTCAGCCGTGTGGGACCGAATAATACGCAGATGGGTACACGTGCGAGTGTACCAGAAGCGCAAATTGCGTTTAACATCATTGTTTTTGCGGGAGAAGAAGACGAGACTAGTACAAAGGCGTCGAAAAAAGCGCTCGAGGAGATTAGCGGGCGCGCCGTAACGATTCATCGCCTGAAAAACCTCGAGGATTGTTTTTCGTTATAAAGCGCGCTTCAATGTTTTCTTTCAAAGGGCAAGGTGCATGATGTTTTAACTTTAAACTGGCCGATGTTCAGGCTAATTTCTGCCTTTCGCTCGGAGTTTATAATTGATTTTACTCCTGGAGAAAGTTTAAATTGAATTTTTTTATGGCCCAAGAGAACCAGATTACTGATTAGTTTTGGTATAGTGGACTCGTTGCTACGGGCCTGTCGAAGCGAGTCATATACTTATGGAAAATACAAATGGGAGAATTTTTCAGTTTGATAATACGTTACTCCCCAGAAAAAGCCTTTTATCAAATAAAAAAATTTTTTTTTCCAGTAAATAAGGTTTTTTGTCGGATTAGACAGCACTAAAGTTTACGAGATAGCTACGCAATTCAACGCCACATTTCTCGTCTCGGAGAAAAAAAAACAAAAGAAGAATCGCCATATCCGAACGGATTCAATTTCGCTTTTTTTCAAACTCGCTCTTATCGGCGCGTATACACGCGTAGGCCTTTCCGCCTGTCTTTGTGGGGGCTTAAACGAGAGTGAAACGCGATATTTCAGTTCGGGTGCGCGGCCGACTCGATTGTGAAAACTATTTGTTACCGGCTACTGTGCTATTGACAAATGGCGCTTAATCGATTTCCCTGTCAAAGGCAGGGCGTGCACCTTTTTTTTCGCTCCGCACTCGAAAGCCCAAAATCCGATTTTTGTGTATGTTACTCCGGTGATTACGCGATCGGATTATTTATTAATGAATTACTTTGCTTCCTTCCTGTTCGTGGAGCTTTTTTTTTAAAGCGTTGTTGGAATTTATGGCTTGCCCTCGAACTGATGTGTTTCGATTGAGGATTTACTGTTTACCTCATTACACGATTATTTAATGAAAAGTAAATATTTGGAGGAGTGTGTGCGTATGGACTTTGAATAATTAATTGTAGACAGACGGGAATAGATTTTTAAAATATTTTTCATTTATCTAAATCAGCCTTGAGCTCATTTATTTCGTGCAAAAGTTTACGTTACATTTTAATCTTGTTAATAAGGTACATTGTTTAAGAGACCGTAAAAATTATTAAATTTTTGCTACAACTACAATTTGACTCTGAATAAAAGTAATTTTTATAGTTTTCAGATATATTCGAGAGCCGCAGGTATAAAATACATAGGCATCACAATGTTTTTTATTTCTATTAATTAAATGAAAATAGAATATTTCGTAGAAATTTATTTCAAAGGATTATTTTTAGTATGCAGAGTAAAGAATTCTTGGAATTTCTCATTTGCATAAATAGTATGTTATGTACTCCAAAAGTTAAGGTGTGAATTTAGGCTTTATTTCACATCTTAGCTAAAATTCATACCTCATAAAATATGAACTCTGCTAAGGTTAAAAAGTAATCTTAAAGAATGTACTATAATTTTCAAATCAAATTTTTACAGCTGATATATTAGGGGTAACAATTTGCGATTTTTTTCATACGCAATAATTTAAACTATTGACTATTAAAAGTCGTGCTTAAAGACCAGCACTTACATTGAATTGTACAAAATCTTGTATATAATCATGCTGTATTGGGTTACTTTTTCCTTTGATAGCGAGAAAAAGTGCGAGCTCTCCCTGGACTTTTATTTGCGCAGCACCTTGAACCGCCTATTAAAAAGAAAAGTTGTTATTCAAATAGCGCGTGCGTTGCTAGCCTGCTTAGCAGCGCATATATGTATACACTCGCTAATAAATATGTGAGCCTCGAAATCAGACATACATCTGGACAAGCATTGCCCATGAACAAATTAGGTGTGTCATCAATCTGACTGCAGCAATCTGACGTATCCGAACTGTAAAGGACCTTTATAGTTATGGAAGATTTTTCCTGCTGACGTCTATAGCTTTCCCAGGAAAGTATGAAATTTTCTAGGAAGAAGCCCTCTTGGCGACGGAGATGAGACCTTTGCTCTGTACCACTTAGCAGAAAAGAGGCCCTTTAAATCTGCGACAGAATGCTTTCTGCATATAGGTTTCAGTACAATAAAAAACAGCACCCAAAAATAGTTTATCCTTCCAAATATATATACAGCTACCTTATTACTCATTACAAGCATTAAAGCTCGCTTTAAGATAAACTAAGAATAATCTACGTAGTATTATTCGATGCCCATAGCAGTGGGCAAATTGTGAAAATGGTTCGATTCTTAATTGGCTGCTTCTGTGTGTATGTTTCAGAGGGCCGCGTGCTCGAGCTGCACTCGCCGGACGGCGTACACGAGTGTTGGCTGAGAGCCGCCGACAGCGCGGAGGCGAACGTTTGGTTCAACGCGCTCCACTCGGCTCTGGCCGCTCTCACCCTCAAGGCGCTCAGGCTGGCTTCCGCCCTGCCCGATCCGCCCCAGCTCCAGCACATTGGTTGGCTCGCCAGGCGGCACTGCATACAGGTGAGTCAATGCCAAAGCCCTACGCTCTTGCGGCTAGCTGCTCGCCACCCGGAATATGCGTGCCTCGAATGTTTGCTCTGCAAGAAGCAATGTTTGCTCAAGCTTTTACAAAGATTTCAAAAACCTCCCGCTATACTTTTCAATGATAAACGAATTTTCTCACATTTCTAATTCACTTTATGCACACAACAGATTCGCCTAATCTTAATTATTCGATAATTTCATTTAATACCGCATATACCTTATTCTAATTAAATACCATAAGATTCGCAGAGCTTTCATCAACATTTCTTTCGTCTTTTCCTCGCTTCACCATGATATTAAATTTTATTCTTTAGAATTTATATTCTACTGCGTTTCATTGTAATAATAAGTGCAAGATCAAAGTGTATATTCATAATTGAAATCCATTGTATTAAATTCTAGAAATATATTTATTAAAACTACTAGCGAAATATTCCTCGCTCCTAACGTCGCTCGGTTTTAACTTATAATTATGAATTATATAATAATTATATTTTTTTCATCATTTTCGCGGTATATCATATACCTTCTTAAATATATTAATACAATTATTTACACGTAAAAAAAAATTTCAAGACATTTTATTTTAAATGATCGTTTAAATATTAATTTCCTAAACCGAATCGAATTAAAAAAAATAATTATTATTTTAATAACTTACTTCATGTAATATAATAAATTTTAATATCATTTAACGCGAAAGAGCGTAAAAAATATGACATCGTTTTATTAAGCGACCAAAATTATCCAGTAATCCAGTAATCCAATAATTTAATTCGATGTTCTGGACCACAACAGAGATGATCATCATCTCACAAAAATGTAAAAAAACCTAAATTTCAGAAATGTAAATAAATAAAAAAATTAAAATTATCTATATATTGTTTAAGAATATTGTATACAAAAAATTAGTGGAATTCCACGAATACGTCACGAACGCGTCATAAAAACGTCACAGATTCGACAGCAAAATAATAAAGATGAATCAGTTAAATAAAACGTAATAAAACGTTTAAAAAACGCTAAAAAAAATAAAAAATGATATAATCACATTCATATAAAAAAATGCCCCTTCATTTGCCCATATGTAGAGTGAAACTATTGGGGGCTGATTTTTCTTCTTTTGACCGAAAGCTTTTTAAATAATAATAATTCTTCAAGTGGTAGACCTATTGATATATAACAATTTCAACTCAAAGGAATAATTTCATACTTTGTGAATTCATTGAATAAATTAATAATTAAAATGTTATTTATTATAAAAAAAATAATCGATTATAAAATTGAAATATAAAAAAATTATTAATATTTATTTATTTACTTACATTTATTTATTACCATTTTTGATGTTTTTGCGAAACATACTATGATATATATTATAAAATTAAATTCATCGCATACTCATGTTGCTGTCTGGCATTCCATATAACCAAATACACAATATTTCGCTACCGCTACATTTTTTAAACAACTTTAATTATTACGTTTACTTAAAAATTAATTAAATCTTAGGTTTGTTTGCAAATTTAAAAATAAATGAAATATCTATTTTTATTTTTATGTTGTTAAAGCCGGTTACAATAACAAGTAGCCTTTTGAAAATAACTTGTTATTTGCTGAAAAAGAGAAAAACACATACAAAGTCCGGTAGTTTTTTAAATCAATATATTCATTTTCATATGAAAGCTCTAGTGGCTCGAACAATGAAAGCTTCTACGACCTTCTGAAATATTATTCGAGCTAGAAAAAGACGCAGCCGTATTTCCGTAAAAGCCACGACCCCCGTCGATCGTTCAATAATTTTTCCCTCGTCTTCTCGCGCATACGTCCCACAGCCAGCCCCATACTCAATTGTCCCTTCATCCCCTGCTTTGCGCGCGATGTAATTTCGAGCCACCATTTGCGTGCGAAATTCCAAATGGAATTCCGTGCCTGGCTGTGGAGCGCTAATACACGAAATCCCCGTTTAACGAGACCGCAGCCGAAAAAAAGAAAAATAATCGAGCCTGCGCGCTAGCAGCAATGTATGCATTGCCCGGCTTACGGTCAGCGATATTTATGCGCCTCGAAGCTAAGAGAGAGAGAGAGAGAGAGAGAGAGAGAGAGAGAGAGAGAGAGAGGCTTGCCTAACGAACGGGCCAGAGTAAATTCTCCAATTTTATATATGTTGAGAGGGGCTGGGTTCGAACAAATGAAGGAATTTGTATTGGCCCATTTTCCTTCGCTGCGGGGCTGCTGCCAGCGAGATTATTCATGAGAATTTTTGTCTAGAAGGATCGATCGCGCGCCCGGCCGCGTCGAGCCGCTATTGATCTTATGCAGATTTTGAAGAGCAGAATCCGGTCTTTGCGGGGCTGAAACGAGGCTGATGACGGGGGCCCGAATCATACTGTATTAATTAAAAATCGGGGTTAATTTTCACGGAGAAAGCGCCAGCAGCGGCAGCAGCAGCGCCAAGGCGAGAACTGCATTGGCAATTTTTACGCCCGGCTGGTGAGTAGTCGATTTTCGAGGTCGCTCCACGAGCCAGAGCTCGCGCTGGACGCTTATCCTGTGCAATTTAACTTTTTGAATACCCTGTATTTTTATATGCCGCTTTATAACGCACGAAGCGCATTCGAAAATGCACGCAAGGAAGTTTCGAATGGAAACGTCGACGATAAAAAACACGATAAAAAAAGAAACAATTTATAGTTTGCGGAATAAATCGATGCGCCATATACCGCTGTTATTCCTATCCTATTTTGCTTTTGTTTCGCAGTTATTTATTTTTATTATTATTATTATGAAACAAAAAATTCGGCTTCCTGATAAAAATGCCACCCACCTCTGCTCTAACCCTATTCAGCACTTTAACTCTTCCGGCTCTGCTCTGGCTGCTGCTATATACGTGTGTGCTTTGCGATAAAAAAGATATCGCATTCGAACTATTTTAGCACGAGTTATAAAGTATGCCGCGTTTTAATATACACATGTGCTCCCACAAAAAATGCAAGCCTCCTATCTCTCGTGTTGCTAAAATAGGCCAAGCACAGAACACTGCGTTTATGCGCGAGAACGTCTCTTGAGCGCGTGCCAGGCTAAATAAATGCTAAGAGTCGATGTGATGTGCACAGAGTTGCTTCTTTATCTTGACAAAAAAGTTTTTACAAATATTCTTATGTTTACTTTAACCACCAGAAGAGCGATTGACAATAAATATTAAATTCTTTTATTGATCATTTGTCAATCATTCTGATGATCGTAGTTGAGAATGATTGACTGTAATAATATTATATAGATAAAAGTCTGAGTAAATTTTAAATTATCGAAAGTTCATTATACTTTACGCAAGTCCTTGATTTTAAATAAATGTTATCAAGTATCAAGTACTTGTAAAAACTTATACTATACAATTGTAAGAATACGTTCTTGTAAAAAGTCTAGATACTCAAGGAAGGAAGACTCTGTTGATCACTACGAACCAATTCTTTATTGTCAATTTGCCAACGTTTTGGACGTTTTCAACATACGTTTCCTAAGCTCTATATCAGATTAATATAAAATTGTAAGTTTACAAGTAAAAAATTTGAGAGAACTCATACTTAAGTCAAAGGATTTCGGATAAATTCTTACCATTACTGAAAAAAAGAAAAATTTATCGTGGTGTCACATCGTCAAAATTTACGTCGAATTAATTTTAAAAGTGCAAAGTAAAAATATAATTCACACATCTTCCAGCGATAATTTAATCCTCGCTTAAATAAAAAATAATAAATTTTCTACTTTGTCAAAGTAATAATTTATATAAAAAATTAAAATTAAACAACGGCATAAATTGTACGATTCAATGAAAGTAACATCCTAGCTAATCTGGAGACAGCGTACTGCGTAGCCTCACGTTAAATTCCAATACACAGATCTACATATTCAAAAAGCGGTTTAACCCTAATGCACTTGAAAATTTACAGTGTCGGACGAAGCGGAAACGGCAAGCGAATTAAATATTCAAATTAAATCTCGTCTGTGTGCTTAGAGAAAGTGGGTGGGCTACGGGCCAATCTGACCGCGCGACTATTTAGTAGCAGTGATTCTGTTATTTAACTACTGACCATAAAGATTAGGGAAAATTAGCCTCAGGCTAGCGTGATTTAGAAGAAGGCTTCGTCCGAAATACATCGCTGCTTGCTGCGCACCGCCTGCAATTCCCCCGTGTAATCCGATTCAGAACCGATTCTAATCCGCCTTCCTCTTTCGTAATAAACGCGGGATTTCGAGGCTATCGACCCACTTTAATTTTCATCGACGACTATACTGTAAAAAGCCGTGAAATTTGCATTTTAAGGACTTTTCTTTCTTGCGGCTTTGTCCTTCGAAAGGTAGTTTTTATCTTTGCCTGTAAGTGAATAGTACTATTGATTTTCAGTTATCTATGCTCTTGGATAAACAAAAATTTCACAAACTAAAGGGTTAAAGCTTTTTTCTCATTTTTGTAATTAATAAGGTGAATTTTGGTAAAAGTTATTTGTCATATCCTGGCTCTCACCACTATAAAGGAGCATACACTACGTAGATCAGCAAGTCAATTATCCCTTCAACAGTATAGAATCTCTCATAAAAACACGGCATTCCACGTCGTTTTTCAAGTTCCCCAAGCTAATATAGCCGGCAAGTTACTCAAAGAGGTCAGAGCTCATTGATACACATTATACTTTGTATGTATGTGTGTGTGTGTGTGTGTGTGTGTGTGTGTGTGTAAACGCGGAGTGCGCAATTTTGCAGCCTTCCCTGCTTTTCGGGCATATTACACAGCTGGTGCCGCTGTCGCCGGCGTTGCGGGGGCTAATTGTCCGGAACGATTGCGCGAGCGCTCCGGTAACGGATCGGGCTTTCTCCGTGACGACGTCGGTTTACGAGTGCACCTCCATCATCGGGCGGACGAGAGCCCAGAGGGGAAATTTTTCATCTGCGATTTCGGCCCCATTTTGCTGACTGAGATTTTTCCGGGACAATATTGCACGCTCTTATTTATTGCACGAGGTTAATAATGATTTTGAAAAAATCTCTTGCTGCCAACTTGGTATTTACTCTGAAAATTCATTCTATGCTCGTTTGGAGAAAAATTGTTTAAATCTAATTATTATTCAAAACTTTAGCGTTAAAAAATTAATTGCTTTTATTAAAACAATCCTTCATTCTTCTTACTACGAGATATACCTGACTTGGCATTTTTATGAATCAGTATATTAACTTATCGATTCGGATACGTTTCCGTCCGATTTTTCTTATCCTCTCTCAATTCTCTGTTTACATATGCGCCAGTATTGAGAGGCAGAAGGAGAAAAAGTAAAAGAGAGGGAAAGGTTCTTGCTGCAGCCCAAGAAATCGATAACCATTACCCACGCTCATAGCTATGCTATGAGCATTTCGAGAGAGGGAGAGAGTTCGAGACGAGAGTAGCGAGGTGCACAGCGAGGCGTATTGATAAAGGCGGCAGGGGGCGTAGGCACATAATTGATTGGCATTAACGCACCTGATTGTCGAGTGCCAGCACCTTCTCTCTCTCACCCCCACACAATCACACACGCGCGCACACACACACACACACACCGAGGCGAATTGTCCCGCGGGTCGCTTAAATACGGCCCTCTCGCTCTAAAGCTGCGAGACCAGAGCCCGTATTTGAACGAGAGGGAACGGTAGAGGTGCCGTAATTAGGTAATGTCCGGATATGACGGCGTAGGCGCCACTGATGGACGTTTACGCGCCCCCCCCCAACCCTCTCTCTCTCTCTCTGAATTTGGCCGAGACTTTGCGGTGAAAGCAGCTGCGACAATTGGCTAACCCCGACCATCTCGAGGCTAGGGCGCGTTAAAGGCATGCGGTGGTGCTAGACGTGCGCGCTTAACTTTAGACGGGGTAGTAAACGCGCAAACAATGACTAAATCTCAGAATTCGCTCTTTTAGCATTATCACATATAAGTGCTTGCATCAAGTCTATGCAATAATTAATCTCTTAATCGACATCTTCATCAATTTTGCCCAACAAAGTTGGCCGTTGTACGAGTATAATTAGTTCTGCAATAAATTATCATAACTTTCTTTAATAAATCTGATCTCAATTTTTAATCGGATCTCTATTTTTAATTGGATAAACTGTTGCCACTTTGAAAAGTAATAACATAATTTAATCACAACATATCTATCTGTTTCTTAACCTTGAAATATAAAAAATCTCAATTATTTGAGTAGCAGGTAAAAAAAGAAATTAAAACAGAAAAAATCGTTTGCTCATATGCATAATAATAGTGCGAGAGAAACGCCTCCTCTTTCTGGGTTTCTCTCTCACAGGCAGCGTAGGCAAAAGACTCGTGCGCGCGCTCACAGTCGAAAAGGCCGGAACTAGAATTACTGGAGAATTACGCAAACGAATGTAGAGTAGGAGCGAGAGGTATAAGCTAGCGCGAACTTTTTGAGAGATTCGAAGGCTGACTCTAGCGGCGCGGAATGGGGGCAAACAGCGAAGATTTAAAGGCGGCGACAGCGTGTCAACAGCGGGCGAGCGCGCACCGAGTTACTACTCTTTTGAGCGTTTGAGGAGCGTACTCTTTTCTTTGGGCCGCGCGTTATATCCAAAGACTGAAATCAGCCAAGCCAAGTTTCGACGAATAAATAGCTAACGAGCCGCGCGCGCCGAGCGCTTGCATTTTCGCGCTCAAGGAGTTAGAGGGCCGGGCGAAAGCAAAAATTTTATTTTTGCCCTAAGAAACAGGATTCTTTTTCTCGAAAGAATGCGAATTTAAAGCAAAACAAAGGAGAGAGGATTCGCTGGCTATTTGGACGTTTGGGTTCTTCCTTTGCTATATAAAAATTAAACCACAACTGTATATCATTAAAGCTAAATAAAACATGTACCGCCAGGTTACCTATCAGACTTTGACCTTATCAAGTCCTATCGGTTACCTCCGGAAGTGCAAAGCGTCAAGTTGCCCCAAGCATAAAAGCTGTGCGAAAAAAGAAAAGAGCGATCGCACCTGCAGCTTGGCCGGGAGAAGCGAACTCTGTGCAGGAGACGGGCAAAGACATGGAGAATGGCTGCAGGCACGTACGGTCCGCGGAAAAGCTCGTTATCCATTTGCATGGTGTATAGGTTGCGCCGTCAGGACGATATACAGCGCGTACGCCCGGGCCTGCCGTAATGGCGTATGCGTCTCCCGCTCTCCTAGTGGTTACTCATGCGGCACATAAAGGCTCTAATGGAAAATACATTAGGAGGTATCGTTCGCTCTCGACTCTCCGCTCTTTCTACGCCCGAGCCTTTTTCCACGGCCGAAGAGAGCGAGAGAGAAAGGGGATGTGAGGCTATACATACACACACGCGACGATCTCGCTTGTTCGGCCCATAAAGGCGAGCGAGATCGAAGGCCTTATTAGGGCTACGAATGCGTGGCAAAGTTCTGGCAGTTCATGACTGAACGGTTTGTTGCTCTCGGCTGCGGAGGCAAGTTTTCTGTGCGGGAAAGGAGACTCGAGAATACTGCCACGGCCAAATGAAATTTGAAATTTTGATGCTTTGGATTAACGAAGCTAGAGTGCTTCTGGCGCCCACTAAGGGCCGCTTTCATCGGATTTCAGAATTTTCAAATTTACAATTTACGGCTTTTGATATTTTGCAACTTAGCTGTTTATTAAAATAGATTACGCAAGGACGATGGAAAATTAAACTTCATTTCATCCAAAATTCTTCATTATTTTGAAAATTTTTTATATTCATCTACTAGATGTTGATCGTGCAATTTTATTTTTAGATTTACTTTTTAAAATTTTTACTCTTTTGACTTACTTCATTTACGGAACACTGGCAAAATTCACAATTTCACTATTCATTAATTTTTAATTGAGACACGTTTCTGTTTGTAAAATATATTACATGCAACTTTGATGCTACACAAATATAAAATAATACGCTATGAAAGTTGTAAGTAGAACTAAAATTAAGAGAAATTAAATATTATGTTATATCGCAACCAATTAACCTTATTATTTTTAATATCTTAGTAAATGTTATAATTGGATAAATTATTTAATTGGGTAAAAGCAGCACCTCGTTCGTTTACCTAAACTTTACTCGCGACGTGCATGCTTGATGAATTATGGAATCGCAGATACGAAACGTATTCTAGTCGAATTAAACAGATAGCTGTGGACATATAGATAGATCTACTTTTATTATTAATAAAGAAATATGCAAATAAAGTATAATTATATATGATTCAAGGAACATTTAATTTCTAACCTCATCCAGGACGTAACAAAATCTTTCTAAAATAATTAATATGAAATAAAAGTAGGAAAATATATGAAAAGGATAAAATAGAAAAATTTGTGAAAATTGGTCGATCATTATACATAGCGTGTTAATAGTCTTCTTATATATAAAAATTCATTTTACTCAAATATTTTGATCCTATGTTTAGCATAGTACACAGAAGACTAAGCATTCGAAAATATTTAAGACTATTTTTTTACACAAAAACAAACGTTTCATTTAGAATAGTATGCAAGTGAAATCGAAAATAAAAATGTTTTTCTAAAAATTTAGAAAAAATATTTTAAAAACAAAATTGTGTATTCAGTTATGTACATAGTAGTAGAGCTAACAGGGCTCTAACAAATCATATTTAAAAGCTTGTGAATTTTTATAAGCAATATTTAGTTGCAATATTTTAAAAATAAAAAAGCAAGGTCTTTGATCATATTATTAATAAGCCATTTTTTCAAAATCCTCTTAAACAGCAGGCACGCTTGACCTATCGGTAACCAAAATCCCCGAAATAGTTTAGCCCTTCTCACTTATCTCAGCTGGAAAGCTCCCCCGTCCATCTGAGCCAAAACGTTCTCGCTTACGTCGGGACTATTTTCGCGGGTATAGCCGGGGCCGACATAAACGGGCGGCCGTCATTACTGTAATTGAATGCCTCGAGGGGGGTGGGATCAAATATCAACGCAGCGCCTAACGCAAGAGAGCGGAACGGCTCCGCGCAAAAGAGGAAGAGGCCCGGCGCAGCAAAACCCAGACAGAGCGTGGAAGTTAGAGAGAGGGGGGGGGGATTGGAGGGATGGATACACGCAGTCGATGTACATTAATCATACGCTATCGGACAGCGGCCTCTGTTCCGTAGCGTGTGAAATTGAATGGACGAAGTGCGCGCGCGAGTTTTGGACGAAGCTATGCAAGAGAGAAAGGGGGTGAGAGGGGGTGAGAGGGCCGTCGCGGAAGGTTTATTCTGGACCGCCATTTTCGATTCATTAGTCAGCGCTTGCCGGTATTCTGCGAACTTGATGTCCAAAACCGTTTCGCTGCGCTAACTCTGCACCCTTCGCTTTGTGTTTGTTAGACGTGCTAAGGGAAAGATAGTGATAAACAACTACATCATTTTTATTACTCACTGCTAATCTTCCTTTAGTTCATTGCACTCTTTTACGATTAATGCTCATATATTCCCTCCCATTCCTGGCGTTATTTAACCTGCTCGTTTCGATCATGTAGCCATCGCAAGTGCGGTAGATTCGTTTTGCTCCTTCTTTCACCTCACACTGCACACGAGCGAGAACCTATAAAAATTTCCATTAGTCGCTTCCAATTCAGCCGAAATTCAAGTGGTAAAATACTTCCTGTCGGCGCTTGTCTATAAATTATCCCCTTAAAAGGGGCCACGTGGCCAGGCTCTTTTCTGCATAGAACACCATCAGCTGGGCGAAAGAGAAGTAAAAGAAGACGCACTCCAATATCTGGCGCAGGCCGATCGGTGCAAAAATCTGCACTCTCAATGCCGATATCGTATCATCATCTCCCTTTTCGAGCGAAAAAAGAAAGAGTGCGAGAGCGAGATAGAAAAGTGGATGGATAATCCGGTCTGCTGGATGTGGGCCGGGCATCAGTCAAAATCAGGCAGCGCTTACGCTAAGCATTAATTAGCGAGAAAGCGGCCACTTGCTAGTCGGTCCACGGCGTGGCTGACGCTTATCAAACATCGAACGAGCAGCCCTGGTATAGAGCGCGCGGGACAAAGTGGGCTCGGCGTTATAAGCCCGCTTGCGCTTAGTACACTTAATACCAGCGGGCGCATACGCCGCTCGCTGTTACTCGCCCGCCTCCTATCGGCCTGTCTCTCCTTTCCGATGCTCTCGCCACCGCCGCCGCCGCCAAGCCGAGAACAGGGGGATAGTGCATCAGCAATGCTAAGCAAACTGCGCCGGTGATACGATCCTACCACTGGTGTGTCTTCCTCTCTCTCTCTCCCGCTCTCTTGCTCGATGTTTGTGTGGGCCAAGCAGCAGCGGCATCGATGCGCGCTCTCCTATCCCTAGCTGCGGTTCCCTTCCAAACTCGCCCAGCACAGTCCTGTCTGAGAGACTGGCTGAGAGTGCAGATCCATCCCGCCCCCGCAGATGCGCTAAGAGGATGAGGCCGCCTGACCCTTGAAGCCTCCAGTAAGTTTTGGACATTGCCGTCTCGATCGCCCAGGCGCTTTCAATGTTTAAACTTCCAACTGCGCGGCCACTGGTCATTCATCAATCACTGCACTACTCCTCCTGCTCATAAAATATATACCTACATACTTATCTATATACGTAGATATTGATAAGCACAAATATAGCGCGCGCTTACAGGTAGGCAAGTAGGAGGCCTACGGCGCGCAATTAATTTTAATGAACGGGCGGCTCCGACGAATGTGTAGTATAGCTTGAATTCTCAAAGTGGGATGAGTTGAGCTAAGTTCTGAGTGAAATTTGAATAATAACTTGAGTAACATGAAGATGAGGGATTTTTTTACTTTTACGTTCAGCAATTATATTTTTAATCTACAGAAATTATAATTTTAAATATCAAACTCATCCATAATGATATAAGTATTTAAACACTAATAAAACATCATCTGGCATGGTCATCATTTAATAGAAGACTACCTTATCTATCAGAGAAATTTGGGGAGCGGCAAGTAGAAGCGATGTACAGGCAGTGCCGAACTCGAAATCCTAATTCGACGAGTATCTTTGATTAAAGCCTCTGCCCAGGAGAAGAGAGAGAAAGAGAGAGAACGCGAGGCATGAGCTATGTACACCAGCCTGGAGTTCCTCCAAACGATGTTTAGGCAAACTGAAAAGGTGTGTTTGCCCTTCCCATCTCTCTCTCTCTCCCGCTCGCTCGCTTGCTTGAATCGCTATATACAGGCCAAGACGAAAATCGGAGAGCTGCAGAATCGCGCGCAGGCTTGTAGTTCTGTCTCGCGGAAACGTCCGCCGCCACTCCGAAACATTCTACGCTAGAGAGAGATACGTAGTAGAGATACGTAGTTGGCCCAGTCTGCCTGCTACCGCTGCTTTCGTGAAATCTTGTTTGAATTGGAGACCTTGTCGGTTGACAGGACGACGTAAACAGAGTGAGGTTAGAGAGACAGAGATTCCAGAAAGAGCTACAGCAAGTATGAGCTGCTTGCAGGATTTTCTTTGCTGAATATTCGATTAGTTATTCGATAGCTTAAGGGGACCAGATACTATT
>JAPYZA010000815.1:0-34757 GCA_030522685.1 Eupelmus azureus | reverse complement strand
TTTAAGGATTAAAACCTACATTTTAAACGTTTATAAAGATTAAAATGTAGGTTTTAAACTTTTTACTTCCAGATTTCGCACTTTTGAGTTTAGAGTGTAGCATAAAATTCGCTCCTAATTCACTGTTAAATTGAAACATGAAACTTTTAAAATGAACCTGCAAAAAACAAACTGAGTAGCTTACATGAAAATAATTAAAATTTAATCTATAAAGAGAAGAAGAAAAGATTAAGAAATTATTTTATAAGAAACTAATTAGATATTATTTTGAAAATGTCTAGCTGAAAACAAAAAAAACAAAAGAATCTCCATAATTAAAAGTCATTTCTTATCCTTCCAAAAGCTATTTATTTAGTCCAGAGTAACGACTCCTATTCCAAGGAAATAAATATAAAAATGAAGCGTTCGCGGCACTAGTAGGAAGCCGGGTCGGAAAGAGAGCGAGAATTTCCTCTTCGAGAGGATATATTGGACGTTTCATGGCCGCTCGAGCGAAGGAGGCAGGAAATTCGCCTCCCGGTGTGTAGTCCCTCTCTTTATCTCTCTCTCTCTCTCCTCTCTCTTTCTTTCTGTCTCTCATGCTCTTCTCCCACGCGACTATTATTCGGTACATCGCGGGCACCGGACATCCCCGAATTCTTCCTCACAATTAAGATTCCAGCGGTGTGTGGCTGCTGCTACCCGAATTTAGGAAGCCACATCCGTACCTACCCGATAGTTCTCGCTCAGCGCGGGCTTTAAGGAGGTTGAATAAAATATTTTCTCTCTTTTTCTCCCTCCCTCTCCCTCTGACTCTTAACCATTTGTGGCGAGACTGAAATTTTAAAAAACCTCGTCTGGATGAGCTCCTTTCTCGCTTTATTACGTCCTGGCTTTATTTTCTTTCCGTCCGGTAGTGAAAATACCTGAACTCCATAGTGCCACGTTCTTAGACGCCGTGTAGTTTGAAAAAATATATATATATAAGTATATGCGTGTGTTTGGCTGATAGAAGCGTCAGTCGCGCGTGAATTTAAAAGGATCGATTTTAGTATACACCCATAGGGTTTTATTATCATGAGGGTGAAAATTTTAAAATTTAATTTTAAAACTAGTAAAAAAATTATAGAGGCTAGAGTATATTTGCGTAAAGACTTCCTCTTAAAAAAAAGCAAAGAAAACAAAAATAAACAAGAAAAAACTGACATATATATACATATATAAAATTATTCAAGCTCCTGACACGATTCCTTTGTAAATCAGCTGAAAGAATATTCCTCTCTCTCTCTGTGAAAAAAAACCGCGCTGAATTTCTAAAAGAGAATAACTCGCTCTTCTCTTGAAAAAGAAGCAACGGTAGCGGCAATCGCGAAATTTTGCCGCCATTACACCGCAAGCTGCTTTGTAATTTACCGGAAAGCGCGAGCGCGAGAAAGAAGCTCGCCTCGTTTTCCTCTGATTTTATCGATTTCTCTTGCCGCGGTGAGCTGCCGCTACTACTACTGCATTCTCTCTCTCTCTCTCTCTCTCTCTCTCTCTCTCTCTCTCACTCTTTCATTCGGCCCGCAATAAATCGACAAGCGCACAGCCAAGCCAGATTTCGCTTGCGAAAATTCCGCACGCCGAATGCCATTAGTCAAGATATTTTTCAAGAGATCTTCTCTCCACCTTTGTTCGGCCGGAGTGGGCCGCTCGCATGTGCGGATATAATAATTTAAGGCTGGGAATTTTTTTACACGAATTTCTAGTTGACTTTCTATGGACCGAGGAAAAACCATTAACCCTTCTGGGAGAATAGGAAGAAGCTGGAGTGTAATTTTCAATAATTCTGGATAATTAATTCGGATTGAATGGGGCGATGTTAATTAAAATATTAATGCCGAATTTAGGAGCGTAAGTGGCTGTTAATAATTGAAGTGCACCAGTATTTTTAAGGCCCTTTATAATATAATATAGTAATGTATTTCACTCTAGTTAAATGAACATAAAAAGCATAATTTTCTTTCGGGGAAAGTGCCCGGAGCGCGTACAAATTTTCAAATGCAAATGCAGGAGAGGTTAAACTCTGTAAAATTAAAAAAGTCCAGACTATTATCTATCTTCATTTACCCAATTTTAGTTTCCCGCAACATTTTCTCTCTTTCTTTTTCCGCCGCCGCTGGGTACTTTATTTTTCCATCTGTCGTCGTGTCGTGCGCGCGCGGCTGCATTAGGAACTGGAGTAATTAACGCGATCAATCAAATAGCGGAATGTAAGAACGAGCGACGACAACGAAAACCGCGTGCACGAACAGACAGACAAAAGGGATAGGAAGTAAAAAAAAAAGGAGTTGGTTCGCTGATAAAGTGTATAAGAGGAATCGTGCGAAACTTGAACGAAACAGCAAAAGTAATTAAAGGATGATTGCAAGCTAGCTACGCCGCTGCATAATGATTGTTGCGGTAAGTTGGATGAGGAGTGGGCAGGTAAAATGTGCACGACTTTGAAAACGATTTACCTTTTCGTGAAGAAATAAGCATTGGCTACTAAAGGTTTTTGGTATACTTTAGGAAAAAGGGTAACATATGTTTCTATGTTTGTATTATTAAAAAAAAAAATGTTTTAAAAATATAAAATTGAAACAATAAAATAAGATATAGATTCAAAAGATTACAATAAAAGAAGAAAAAGAATAAGAAAAAGAAGAAGAAAAAGAAGAAGAAGAGAAACAAACTAATAAAAAAAAATTCTTGTAAACTGTTCAGATTCCTAATTCTTTGAATTAACAAAGTATTTTGTCTCATCAACTGAGTGGAATATTCCATCCAATCAACATAATGTTTCGTTATTAATAATTTATAGAACAAAATGTATTTATTCTTTTAATAATAAACAAAAATTTTGTTTCTCTATGTTGCATTCGGTTTCACCAACTCTTTACATACTTCCCTCCTTTCCTTCTTAAAATCGTAAATTAACGCACATAAATCAGAAAATTTTAATTCAAACGTTCCTTATTCAGTGCAACGGTGGAAGAGGGCGAATATATATTTCTATTGTGCTGAAGCACGCTCTCTTCGTTCTCGCCGATCAAGGCGCGTCGTCGATTGCGCGTCGCCTAGAGAGGAGAGCTAGAACGAAGCGAGTGGGAATCGAGAAAAAAATTATCGACGGGGATAAACGACTTCTGCCGCCGAGCCGTTACAGTTCTGCAAATAGCTTTGATATATGCAGCCAGGAAAGAGACAGAGCTGTAATATTTTCTAGTAGTTTTGAAAATACTGAAAAAATGTTTTAAATTATAAAGATTTTTAACTTAAAAACGAATATATTTCTAAACTACCGCGAAAATCGGTTTTTATATAATAATGCGAAAGATTACTCATTTTTGACAATAATGTAATTTATTTATAAAGAAACAATACTTGTAAAAAAGTGAGAAACTTGAGAAATCACATCATGATTAAGTCGTCATAACTTTAATATCAAATGGTCTGACAATGAATTCATAATCAATTATGAATGTACTTAAGGAACTCAATGAAAGCTGCTGAATAATTAACCGAAGGCAGACGATTACCAATGACAGGAGACAATGAAGGTAATGTTATCAAAAATTTTATTGAATATTCAATTCTAGAATAAGACGATAATCATTTGAATTAATTATTGATTTTCAATATAACCTATCAAAAAATAATTTTGTAGTAAAAACTCACTGAAGAACAGAAAATCATCTTATAACTTTTTAAGAAAGAAAATATTTAAATAGCGATGCGGCAATTAAAGTAAATCCCAGCATGATTCCAAGACATTTTAACAAGAAGCATCAAGTTGTATAACACACATAAGCGCTTGTACAGGAAATATCTATTTCGGGGCTAGCTCAGGGCCAACGATAATAGGGGCATCGATTCGCCGGGACAAAAAATAAGACAGGAAATTGGCAAAATCGCGGGTTTGTCATGTCTTTCGCTCGTCGTCTACTTCTTCGCGGATCTAAAGCCTTTGTCCCTCCGCAGCTGCTTCCACTTCTGCCTGGCGCTCGCGCGCGCGCTAAGGACTAAAGTTTTACATTCTGAGAATCGGCTCGCTTTTATCACGGGGGGGGGGGGATAAAACTCATTAATTACTCGCGCTCGGCGGAAAGTACGCGTTAACATGCGACGATATCGTTCGGCAATACAAGATAAGCGGGCTCGATCGAGGGGAAAAAAATCACGGGACGGAAAAAAGGGGGAGTTAAAAATTCCACTTAAACCGCCGTCGGTTATCTTTAATCCGCTCGATGCAGTGATATAATCGAGCGGCTAAATCGAGTTTCATCAATCTCGCCTCTTAATGTTTCTATCCTGTAGGAGCGCCGGCATCGGGCAGCAGGTCTATTTTAATGAAATTATGCTGCGTTTAAAAGTTATCGCTCTCTGCTTCGCTGCTAAGTGCTTTTTTTAGCCGGCTTCCCCCCTCCCTCTCCTTTCCTCTGGGTTTGCCTCATTTATCATAGCGACCATGTGACTTTGGTACTTTCTACAAAATTAGATCGAATTAAGCGTTCTAGAAAAAGATTGTTTCCCTTTTTGTCGGGTTAACTCGATTTTTATGCCATTGAGTTGCGAAATTGCAGATAAGAGTTTTTAAATTTTTAGGTTAAATACGTGCGAAAAAAAACTTTTTATGCTTGGGGTTTATTAAACACACTAAATCATATTATAAGACAATTATATTGATTTTTAATTACGAGAAATAATAATTCTAAATATAGCCGAGCAGTGATCCAATAATCCAACAGTTAGTTATTGAAAAGAAGTTGATTGCAACAGTTTTATCGAATGGGAAATTAAACATTTAGTGCCATTTATTTTGGGCTAAAGAAGATTTGTACATAATTTTGCACTTAAGGAGAACTTGTTATAAGCTTTGAAGTAATACAAAAAGGAAAATGTTAATCATGTATTAAGATAAAGAGAAATATTATTGAATCAATAAAACATACGTAACTATGACAAAAGCAATTAATAATATTTTGAATATTTTTTTGCATATTATTTTTACAACAGCGTGACGCATATTGTTAATATTTATTTCAGATGAATACTATATACTATATAAAAAATAGACATATTTTTAAATGTGCAATGTGCAGAAGAAAAGTTAAGCAAGAAACACATCTTTTATTTTTTGTTGTATTAAATTATAATATAAGTAAGTTAAACAATACTGATGCTATTTAATAATGTTCTATGCTAATATAATTGGCAAATTTAAAAAATTTACTTCTATATACTTTTGACCATAATGAGACTTTATAGATTTTTTTAGCTTCAATTAGCTTTTAAAATTTAGTCATTTCAGTCGATAGAAAAATGTATACATTATCGGGTCTAATTTTAAAACTATTGCACGTGTTAAACTGCTACTACATTAAAGCGCATTATTATATTTGGAATGTACAAGTATGTACAATATAATCAAGTCCTTATCCCAAACGTAGGCACTAGAGATCAAAATGATCCATATTCTTGCACTGAATGATTCTTATTTCAAAACTCATACTCCTTTGAAAATCTAAGAGCGACCATAGCACTGGAAAAAAGTGGTAGGCCGGAAAGTTTTAAACTTGTAGTTGAAGTAAAAAGTAGGAAAAAGCGTAGAGATCGAAAAGGATGGATATAAAAAACAATGAAGATAGATACCAGACTAGCGAAAGACGTGTAAAGAAACAGATACAGAAAGACAAAGGATTAAGCAAGGAGCAGGATAAAGCAGGAAAATACGGAGCACACACGAAGGGGAAAGAGAGATCAGCAGAAAATTTAAGAGCCTCGCGGATAGGAGGGAAGAAAAATAGGCAGAGCGAAGCGGGAGGAAGGTAGAAAACGGCCGCCTTTGAGGGGGCGGCCGCGAGAGAGCGCAATATGCTGAAAGAGGAAGCGAGAAACCGAGTTTGCTTACTTTTCGCTAAGTGCACTCTAGCGAGCGCGAACTAATTGTCGGGCACGACTCCATCTTTCTCTCCTTCCCTCTCCTTCTCTTTCAGCACTCTCTCTCTCTCTCTTTCTCTTTCTATAGCCATCGTTTATGCTCAGCGAGGCATGTCTTGAAGTTTTAATTTTCATATCAAAATATCGGTTTACAACCGCGATCATAGTGATCGCAATATCATCCAGCGTTGCGTGTTTATAGAAGTGTCAGTCGGTGTTGATCTTTCTGATTATAGAAAATTGTGGTCAAGTTTAGTCAGGAAGTAGCGAGTGGATGAGCAAATTTTTTTTCTATGAAAGTCTGAGTTTGTCGGCGAAGATACTCTTGTGAAATATGTACAAAATATTGATAGCGTACAAAAAGTTTTTCAAGTATTCATGGGTTTCTAGTACAGAAATCATCCAGGTATAAAAAGCAGGAATCCAGTAGAAAAAGCCTTCGTTTCTATCAATCATCTTTTTAATTTGCAAAAATCTTCGAAATTTGGAAAAATTTTCATGTACCTACATTAAAAAAATATCCACTTAAATATTTGGGAGCTCATCTACGTACTAACTAGAGACGCCTATTGTTAAGTAACAAAATAAGATTCATGGAGGAGGGTTGAAATAATATATATTTAAACTTCATTTTAACTTCCTTTGGCAATTTATTTTGTATATTCAAAATATGTTCCTCGCGCTTGCGCTCGGGTATTTATCGCTAGTAAAAACTAATACCCCCTTCTATGAGCGTCATGATACAACGAACTGTTTCTTTCTATGGTGAAAAACCCTGCGCTGTCAATGCAACTTCACCCATTAAAATAAGCATACCAAAACCAATCAAATTTTGGATTTTAACCAGCTCTATATACTCCCGGCGTTGCCACATAGCCAAACGATTCCAGGCGGACCCTGTATCCACCTGCTCGTTTTCCCAACATTTCGAAAAATCCCTGATTTTCCCTACTAGCAATAGGCTCACCTATTACCGATATGATATCAAATGCGGTATTACAATGTCCAATTATTCATAGGTTATATAGAAAATTAAAAAAGTAGAGTTCATACAGTGTAAAAGACAGCGGCAAATATCAATTCGTCAAATTTAAGGTAAATACGTAATATTCGATTAAATAAAATGATAATGACGCATTCGACAGTAGGTCTCAAGTATCCATAACATGACTACTATACAATGTAATAATATAAAAATGTGTATGTACGTGATCAAGATAAGGTATTTCATATCAAAAATCTATTTGACAATCCAGTCTTTCTACCTCTTTTATTTTTCCTACATCCATCCCGCATTTTTAATTTACTGAAAATTTAAGCCACATACCTGCAAGTATAAAAACCTATAAACCTCGCTATACAAGACAGCTGTGCGCATTCACAAGCTAATCAGTGTCCCACGGTTTATTCTCAACATTCCGCTCTAAATATTCAATTACCCCGGCATATAATTACCGAGCGGGCACATCGTCAGCTGGCTTTGGAATAGCCCTGTAATAAAAGATTATGCTGATGCGATTAAGCTCCCGTTTTCACCCTCTATCCTCCGAGCGAACTATCGCCACTCGAATTCATAGTTTCCCAGGCGTGTGTGAGCTCAAAACTCGCGCCAGCCACCCCCGCGTGTATACGTATACCCCGTGTGTATTATGCACGCGCGAGGCAGCAGCGCAGTCAAGTGAACACAATTAAAGCGAATCGTGGAAGAGAGCGAGCGGCGTCGGCGGCGGCGCAGCCGGCTTGTCTGGCGTGCGCTTGTATTTTCGCGTCCTGTAAGCCGCTTATTAATGCTCAGCGATGCGCTCTACAGTGTGCGAGAGCGCGCGAGCTCGCCTGCCTCGAAAGTAGGATAGAGAGAGAAAGAGAGAGAGAGAGAGAGAGAGAGAGAATCTCGAATAAAGGGTTAAATGGAGAAGAGGCGCCAGATACGAGGAGAGGGAGCTTGCGGAAAAACATCGAGTGTAAGGAACTGAAGTAGAAGACATATAATGATGAGTGCCAGAGGTTATTTGAATATGAAGGGTAGGTGTACGATAGGCGGTGCTTGAGATTATTCAAGTAACTGTTGCGGTTTATATCAAGTGTCGGTTCAGTCGAATAAAGCTGGTGAAAGTTTGTATTGATTTTCAATTATTTTCTTGACTCTGTCAAGTGAAGTATTTGTCTCTTTGAAGAAGAAAAATATTCATGTTTTATGAATGCTTTATAAAGTTTAAATAATGATAATTTCTTTATGGCAAAAATATTCGCAAATGTTACAAGTACCTATTTGTTACTGTTCTAGGATTAATTAATAGTTTCGAATAGTTTCACATTTGATTTTTTTTCTTATGATTATTACCATATCAGAAATGTATATGTTTCAGAATTCTATTACAAGCCTGCATAATTACATGAAATTATATTACATTTAGCGCATTATGATGAATAATAGATACTTGTAGATTTCAAAAACATAAACAGATTATTTCAGTTAGTTACGAAATTAATTCATTAAAGCTGGAGTAGAATCTAAATGTATCTAGAATTCAATATTTCGTTAAATATTCAGGGACCAAGCGTAAGAGGCGAAATAGAGAGAGAAATTCAAATGGTGATTAATTTATTATGCGCCCCGGGACATATGTACCCTTAAGTGCGATCCATTTACGGATCTGTAGTCCAATATTTGTGCCGAGTATAACATGCTGTACGCTAAATAAATAACATATGTTTCTATTTAATAGCATATAAGTCTTTAATAGCTAGTATTATGGATTAAAAGAATCAAAATATTTTTAAATAAATCATAGTTAAGAAAGATTTGCTTTCTTTATAAATTAATTGAAAATTTTTAATTTGCTTGCAAAAGATACATTTAGAAGTAACTAATCCTATAACTTAATAATATGTTGTAGATGTTTTAAAATAAAAAAATTTCAATTTGTATTGGAAAAAGTTGTTGAGTTAGCGAGATGTGTTAAATAACTCGAAACAATTAAGTTACTCTAAATGACCAAACTACTTGAACTTACGACGCAAAGAGCGTAAAATGCAACCAAGTAACACAAAAATGTGTGGAAATTAGATGTTATACTTTAAGTAGCTCGAGAAATTTTTCAGTAGTTGAAAATCATGTACCCTGCTAAATCTTGGTGAAAAAACTCAACCCTATTTGATTAGGATTATTCAAACTCTCACACATTCCTAGTATCTTTCAAAAATAATTTTCAGCTTAAATCCTTAACTTCAAATACGCTTGCCCTTCACAAAATTTAAGCGTTTTATTAAAGCAAGCCATTCAACAACTTGTAAAAAAACGTTATCTACTAAAAAGCTCTAAATTTCGCAAACAACAATAAGTTTCGATTAAGCGTTTCAGAAACCGGTGGCGATCGATCTAAGTACGCCTAAGTTGAAGCAGAGCTCGCTTCGATCTTTCGAAAGTCCAAAGGCGCGCGCTGCAAACAATTTTATTTAGTGACAGTGAAGCCAGCTTACACGGGCTAGTGTCAATCAATCCTCCCGAGACCAAGTTTCGCTTTGGAGCCCCTTTGTGCCCCCTAAGACACGGGAGGATACAAAAGACGTTCAGGAAACGCATACAATAGTAGGGTTCGACATGTGCGGCTTCGTTAAGAGGATCAAGCGGCTTCGAACTTGGATCGGTCGAAAGCGCGTGGGTGATCAGGATGCCGATGAGGTTGGATCATGGACTACTATTTTTTACTGGATGTTTTCTGGATTTTCATGTGTATTTGACAGTGTAATGTTTGGTACAAAAAATTATGACTCTGTATTGTATAATTGATATTACTACAAACGATACTACTTGAAAATAGTGAAATTAAATTGCTTTTGTCTTTTAGTAAAACTGATTTTTTAATAACTTGTAGGAACAATTTTCGCACACTGCAATATTTGGAAAACTGAAACGTTTTCTTTATAGTAGCTTAAAAACTTCAATTAACTTGATCATAAATACAAAAAAAAACATTTAACCATCGTTTTCATAACTCTCCCAAACATTTCGGAATAAAAACTTCAAAAATATCGCGCACTTTCCAATTTGAAACGAGGCCACCGCTCCGAATCATTAAAAAACAATCTACGGCTCGTAACATCGAGTTCTCAACTTCGCGAGGAGCGTTAACAGTATCGTTTGCGCGGCTCGCCGGCGCAGAACGGATTTTCGAAAAATTTCGAAACAACTGGCAGGAAGTCCGTTAAGTAGGACTATAGAGTCGCGGAAAAAAGGCTTGTCTCCTAAAGAGCAGATCGATAAAGACCAGAGCCGAGCGAGAAGAAATAATGGCGCGAGTTTTTCTCCTCCTTCCCCTTTTGGTCGAGTCGTTGAATTTCGATCGTCCCGAGCAGGCGGAAAGACACTCGCGCGACTTTTCTTCGTTCGCGCGCAGCAAAACTGCGCGAAGCCGCAGAGCAGCGCGTCATTTTCTTAAGGACGGAGAAATAAGGGGGAAGAGAAAACACAGAGAGCACGCCGGAAGAAAAAGGAGAGATAAAACCAGGGTGGGAGAGGGGAGGGAGGAGGTGGAATATAAGAAAGGATGGGGAAAATTTCGCCGGGACGAATAAAAGTGCAAGAGGGAGAGGCTGTCCTCGATGGAAGTAGCGAGTAAAAACATATGATAATAAAGCACCGGGGCAAGAGAGCGAGCGCGCCTCCTGATGGTGATGGCGCACTCTCTGGCGTAGCTCTTGCGAGCCCGAGCTTCGAGCTCTTTCGCCCGGTATTTCTTGGCCGGGGCAAAACTTCCGGTCGAGTTGTAAATGCTGATTGCACTCCTAACCCCGCTCTCCCCCCTTTTTCCTCTCTTCTTTCTATATATAAGCTTTTTCTTTATTTCTCTTTCGCTCAGTTTCTTAGCGGCTGTTCCGAGCTTTTTCCTCTATTCTCTTATCGTCTTCTTATGCTTTTTGTTCTTCAATTTCGTCTGCTTTTTCTTCGCGTAGGGAATGTTGGTGAGAAAAAATAGCGACTTTTCGTAAATATTAAAATTTTTTCGCCGTTACGGGATATGCAAAGGGGGCTGGACTACTTTAATTTAATATTTTTGAATCTAGTAGTGCATTATCGTTTTAAATTTAATATTTGACTGTTATAAACAAATTACAGTGAAGTTTGAAATACTTCTCTACATAGTTCCTTTAAGTACAAAATAAATAATAAACTGATAAATTAACCAAACTTGATTTCGAGTAATGAAGCCATAAATAAATAATTTGACGTCAGCGCAGGTACTATTAATTACATTCTTCATTTACACAGCTGCTGTATCAGACGTTTTAAAAGCATTCACATTAAATTTTCAAAATTCGCCCCTTGTATGTATATGCAGCAGCGTACAATGCATAAGTAATTAAACTGAAATATCATTGATTTTGTGCACAAGGAAAAGATATAGAAACCAGAAAAAGGAAGAGATAGATTAAGAGAGATAGATAGGTAGATAAAGAGAGTGAAAAGAAGCGATAGAGAGTGAGAATCAGCTAGGCAGAACAACTGAGCACGAGGGACAGGGAGAAGGAAGGAAAGAGAGAGTGACGAAGTAGAAGAAAAAAGAAGCGCCGAAGAAAGGCAAAGAATGGGGGATAGAAAGGGGTTAAAGCGAGAAGAATAGAAAGCGCGTTGGAAAAATAGAGCGCTCGGTCGGCGGGTCGTGGCGGGGAGGGCGGCTTAGCTGGGCATAAAAAGGAAATAAGACGAGAGTATAAGAAGAAACGGCCTTGAAAAAAGAAGCGCGCAGCCGGGGAGAGAGAAAAAAAGGGAAAAGAAGGAGGAGCCTCGGCGCAGAAAAGGAGGCGAAGAAAGGGGCATCGGCGGCGGGAAGGAAGTCGGCGAGACATCTCGTAGATTTTCCGCGTCTCGCGCGCTTCCGACTTCTACGTGAGTGTCTGTAGTACGTGTATGTGCATGTGTGTGTGTGTGTGTGTGTGTGTGTTGTGTCAAGCGCGAGCGCTGCAGAAGAAAGGCCGCCGCCACTGCCACTTCGCCGTATATCACACGCGAAGATAAAACTTTGCTATTCATCGTTGAAAAGCGCGGGCGTGCGCGGTTAGCCGCCGCGTACGCGGCCTGGAAATTTTCCACCCGCCTAGTGCGCGGTCTAGCCGATATACGCGGACTATATATAGGGGGGTAGGTGCGGTAGGTGGGAAAGAAGGAACGGGGGGATGGAGATTTTAAATGGCGGTGACGGGTATGCTTTGGGGAGTAGCTCGCTTTTTACGAATTTTGCTTGGGGGTGGCGCGATGCTGTCTTGAGGATGTATTTTGGATATTTTTTCGAATTAAAGTGTCTTCTGGGTTGCTTCTCTGGTGTGTAATACATAGAAGGTTCGAATCTGCACATAACAATTTTTTTCATTTTCTTGTAAAGAGGTCGGCTATTTTTGCCTGAAAAAAGTATCGATTATAAAAGGTACATCCAAGTTTTTTTCGCTAAAGTAAAAGCAAAACACGCATAAATATCGAAGATAAAAAAGCTCCACGGCTTCAAATCAATACAGAGCCGCGTTCCCTAAGCCGTTACTTTTTAAGCCCACTTTATTCCGATATTTCGTGCAAACGTCTTCGCAAAACGCCGTCTCCTCAGCCTATATACTCAAGCTCGAGCTATAAGCGATTGCCGAAAGAAGATTTGCAGTTCTCGCGCGGCCGTCAGCCGCGTGCCACATTTCCAGGCTACCTCGCAGTGTAAACGCGCGGGCTGAAACAAACGCAGCCGTCGGGCGCCTAGAAAATAAAAGCCCTCTCGCGGCTCAGTCAATAACAGCGCGCGAACAATATAAAAAGTGCCGACAATAGAGCGTCGGCGGTGCCTATAACTCGCCGTTATTATTAGTCTCCACGCGCGCAACAATATCCCCCCCGGCGCAAAAGAATATCTCAGCTCGTATAAACAAAACGCGCTCTCGCGAGCCGGTCAAATATTGTCTGCATATAGCCGCGCGCTCGGAGGCAGAATGAAGCGCGCGCGCGGCAGGGAGGGTGAAAGGGGGGATAGGAGCATGAAATCGAGGCTCGTGGCGCTCGCGTCTCCTCTTTCTTGAATAAAGCACGGTAAATCGAACGCTATCTGCGCGCCCATTTATACGCCGCGCGCGGCTTTTGTCTAGAGCAAGAGCGAGCGAGCGGAAAAGGGGGTTGGTCGAGCAATAAATACGTTATTAAAATTACCCGTGAGGGAGGGAGGGGGGAGAAGGGAGGGATGGAGGGAGAGAGTCAAGCGGAGCGTTTTGCAGTTAATTTTCCGGTTATCTACGTAATAATCTCGCTTGCGTTGCCCCGCGCTACTAGCAAGCGCGCAAGCTCTCACGCTCTTTTTCCTGTTGCTGTGGGCTGGTCGTTAACCCTATGGATATAATGTAGAGGAGGAGGCGGCTGGTGTATTCTCTCTGTGACTCGATCGCTCGCTTTGTACGAAGGTGGCTTTATGCGTGGACGTGAGGGCGTAGGGAGGGGAAGGGGTTGAAAATTTGGTTTTGCGCGTGGACGATGATGTTGTGTTTGTTTCGAGCGTTTAATCAAAGTAATTGTGGTAGATAGTGGAATTAATAGTATAGTACTTTGTGGTTGATGAAGAAATTATTCTACGATTATTCTACCCTGTGATTTCGTGGCTGTAGACTGTGTTAAGATTTTCAGTGAGAGATATTATTTATCTTCAATTCGTCGTATTATTTCATATAATCTAATCAGGATCGTTTTTGTAGTAGAATAAAAAGCTCGTAAATTAAGAAAAATTTTAAAATTAGTGATGAATATGCAGCATATTTTTATAAATGAAAAAAATAATTTGTTACAGAAAAAGTTTATAAAATCAATAACAATATTTTTCCCATGGATTGAAAATTATTTTGTTTATTATAAGTTATTTATTATTAATACTTTAATTTTTAATTATGAAAAAGTAGTGGGCAATTAAATATTTGAAGAATATTGATGTTAAGGAGATAATGTTCGAGTTTGGTAAGACGAACCGGTCCATATATTTATACATTATAAGTGTGGAAAATACTATTTCTCGCACGAGTAGTAATTGTAAGGCATGATTAGCCATACATATTTATTAAAAAAATATTTAAATAAGCATCATAAGTATTTCTTTGGAGATTCTATATCTTAAAATCGAGTATATTTCCGATAAATTTTGATTACCACTTATAATATATAGCATTCTTAAATCACATAAATTTTACTCAGCCTCAAGTATCAATCAGTAATTAAACCAAGCTCCTAACGAACGTAATCAGCCGTAGCACCGCAATGACTATTCTCTCTTAGCCGCGACATACAGCCCTCTTAATGAACTGTTCTAGCTTAATCCGCTGTAGACTGCCGTGGGAAGCGACAAATTGTTTCCGATAATCCAGGCAACACCAGCCTCTTCGCAAAATCTCTACATCTACCTCATTTTATTATTAAACGCTCTAAGCGTTTTACGGGCGGCCTTTGCTGCTGGGTAAGGACCAATGAAAATCGAGAGACTCAAACGAGAGTGAGAGAGAGAGAGAGAGAGGAAAGGTGCTAGTGAAACATTTTCCGGGTCACATCCTGATTCTAGTTGCACGGGAGATAAAGAGGAAGGGAGGAGACGAGGATCGGTAATAATGGCTTTATGATGGGACGTAAGCAGAGCGAGGATGGGCACAGCTTCTTGCGGGGCACGACAACTGCGCGGCTATGCCAGAGTTATAAAGTCTATTACACGTCTTATGGGCTCGATTTGCGAGTTGGGGGACTACTTGCAATCGGTCTTTGGTTTCACAGATGAAGAGAGAGAGAGAGATAAAGAGAGAGAATTTGAGGCTTGACGAGATGTGCCGGTGTGGTTCTGACTGTTGGATGCTGGGAAAGGGGGTAAAAGTAAGACTGACTCTTCGGTTATGAAGTTTGATTTTGATTGTTGAATCTGTTGGGGGTATAATTTGTTTGGTGAAAAATTTTAGTTTTTGAAATTTAGAAAAAAGTTGACGAGAGGAATAATTTAGATGCACTTTTCACTTTGTTATTATTGGCTTGCGTTAACGGTAAACTAATAAACAGCCTCTGTTCACATAAAAGGGATTAATTTATATAGCAAACAATTGAGTTGTAAAGTTGATTGAATTTCCGTTGGAGAACGTGATGAAAATAAATGGAACACGTTTGTTACAGCAGTTAGAGCAATAAATGATTGCAAATTGAATAAAAGATCAAAAAAGTAAATTGTATAAGACCAATATTATTGGAAAAAGTCATTTGTATTCTACTAGTGTTCAGCTATATTTCTTTCTATATTGGTTGGATTTAATCGGCTTAACTCGGGGCGCGGTCTTTGAACAGCGACCGCAAAGTCAATCCTTAAATCTGCTAAAGATGCAAAGAAAGGTTTACTTGACGTACTGTCATAAAAATGTCAAAATGAATATTGAGCGCCATTTGAATTTGTATTCTTACGCAATAAATCATTTATTAAATATTGCTGTCATAATATACTCTATTTATAAGAATAAAAATGTAATTTTCAATAAATATTGCTGTTAATAATTTCCACTATGAGGGAATTCCTTTGCTCAACGCTTTTATGAGGGCACCGATAAAAAAGCGGACTCAATGAAAAGCAAGGGGAGAAAAGAAAAGAAATGTGTAACAAAAGAAAAAATCTAAACGCACGCGCGCGGGAGAACAGTGAATTATTTTTGTAACCTAACGAGGTAAAAAAGAAAGCCACAAGTTTCCTTTAAGCGCACCGCGATGAAAGAAGAAGAGAGGAAAAAAGGAAGCAAAAAAAAGGGAGGAGGGCAACGAAGGAATAAAAATGGGACGAAATAAATAAGTCGATATCACAGTGCGCTGCTCTCCAGTGACGGTCTGCTACGTCGTCATCCTCTGCTCTATTTTGTATGCAAGAAACGAGCCTTTTTTAATTATAGTCCGTCCATTGATTTTTCCAGGAGATCGTGCGGTGAATTGACCCAATAAAGAATCGGTGCATAAATTAACCGAAGAGAGAACGAGAGAGTGAAGGAGAGAGAGAGAGAGAGGGAGAGAGCAGCGTCGAGGCTTTTTTATGGCCACTTTGAAAGAAAGAGAACAGTGTTGAAGCAATGCCGATGGTAAAAGGGCGAGGGAGACTGGAGAAACGAGCGCCACGAACGTAAAGGGTTACGGGAGGAGAAACAGGAGAATGGAAGAGAGCTCGATAAATTTCCTGAAGGACGAAAACGTGCAAATTAACAATTTACGAGTTGCACAATGGCTCTGTCAGTTTAAACGTCCTGCGCAGCTTGCCTTGCGCAATTGGACGAAATCTTAATTAAAAATGTTTCGCCAGCTATTGTTGACAGTGCGAGGCCGGCAATTAACGCCGTGATGAATCATTTAAATTATTGTGTAACGTCTGCATTAATTACAGTAATTCTAGGAATGCTCATACGATTGAATGTAATATTGAATTTATAGTTTTAATTAATTTACGGAAATTTGGGACTTTAAATATTATTTTGGCGGATGTTACTGATTCTTTTTTCGATTTTACGGTAGTTTGCTGAGCACAATTTATTCGTAACTTTTATTAAAGATTTTTTTTAAGACATTTGAGATGAAATAAAGAATAATTCTTTGAAAATACGATTGTGATGATTTTAGAAACTATGTTCGGTTTTATATAATTATATAATAATTAATTTTAAACATAGTGTATACAATACAAATTTGTTATCGACCTGTGCATTATTTTTCTCAGTTTAAAAAAAAATATAATTAAATTTTTATAATAGCTTAAACGTTTCTTGTAACAACCTTAACGAGAACACGTGCTCATCGACCACAATTTTCATCGAACAGATTTTGTGCCATTAAAAACCCATTAATTAACACTGGCCGAGTCCCCGCCCACCGAACAATTGCCCTCAACCTCCTCCTTTTTCTCCACGACATCCCGACATTAGTATTGATTCGGAAGCTTCAATCTTCTCCTGCGGAGCTCGTAAAAGCGAAAATAATAAAAGAGAGGAACAAATAAGCAGATGGTTTATCGCCTTTTTCTATCCGCGCTTTCTGAGGATAGAAAATCAAGAGGATAGAAGAGAGAAATACATTTAAGAGAGAAAGAATGAGAGTGAAAGAGAAAGAGAGAGAAAGAGAGAAGAGGCTGAGGCTATAAAGCTCTGGAAGCCTCCAGTGGCTTTATAGATTTCTAATAAAATAGCACATTAAATCAGCCGGGCCGAGCGACTGATTGGGCCAAAATTTGCTATATCTTTAGATCAAACAATACCGGGCATGCCAGCTAACCTAGATTCAACTGAGCACTGCTGGGATCTCGATTTTATTGTACACTGGAGAGTTAGCAAAAGAATAACAGAAGCAAATTAAGAAAAATCATGCAGTCGGCATCTATATTAGGTCAAGATAATATATTGGAAGTGAATAGAACTATAAGTTCTGTTATAGAATTAAGTAATTCCTTTTTGTCAGAAAATTAAATTTTTATTTAATTATCAAAACGAAATGACACTACATATATCAATCTGTTTATGAAAAAATCTTTTTTTTTTGTACAAGTGAATATATATCTATTAAATAAACAAAACAAAAAGATTTTTTATTTTTGAAAAACCAATATTGCTATTATAGGTCAAGAATTCAATTTTATAACATTCAGTAGATAATCCATGCATATAGTCAGACCAGCGGTAGGGAGTTTGCATGAAAATGATTTCTTTGGCGGTGTTTAAAAAATAAGGCAAGACTCAAAGTCGGCAATTAAATTTGTTAAATTTACCCAAAAAGATAAAAATAAAAAAAATGTTATAGCTTTTGAACTTTTTTTACCACATCACAGAGTATATATACTTCAAAGGCTATCCTCACAGGATTAATGACGTGACAGGACTTTTGAATGACTGTGTTTCCTTTACTCTTCGAGAAATTAAAAAAATTCAAACGGTTTAGAAAGAAAATCTATTATAAATCATTAGTATACGTTATACAAAATTTTAATCTAAATATATATGTGTACATATATTTCATCAATCAGGTTATACCACTAATTTTTAACAACAAGAAAAAGCAATTCAGCAAATCTGCTAAAACATTAAGAAATTGTCAACCACTGACTCACACCTCACCCAGAAAAGCAATAAATCCGTCAAAAAAAAGGGACCAGAAAAATACAAGAGCCAGGCGATCGCGAGACGATCGGGCAGGGCGATCCGTAGAGCCATAAAAATTGAGAAAGCGCAAAATAATGAGAAAGAGAAAGCGCGCGAAGAGACAGGAGGGGCCGAGAGAGCGAAGGGAAGGAGAGAACGCGTCGAGGTTTGCACGATCTCAGCGCGATTCGCGGCCGGTGATAGCCGATAAATTCCGGGAATTCGACGACGCGTCGAGCACGCGGCTATCCGTTATATATACGCGGCGCGATCGTGATTAAGGGGCGGGCGGAAAACGAGGAATTGCGATTTGTTGGCGCGCGCGCGCACGCGAGGACGAAAAAAAAAATATTAATAAAAGGCACCGGGGGGAGGCCGCCAGCGCCGAAATGTTTTATTTTCCGGATCAGTCGCTCGTGAGATCGCCTCGCATCGCCGCTCTCTCGTCATAGAAAATTGAGGTTCTGTCTAACTCTCTCCGGTTCTGGCCTACGCCACGAGAGGAGCGCGAGATTCTATTTTCTCTCTCGCTCTTTCTCTCGATTGCTCGCTCTTTTTTTCAAAGCTCGGTTTGATTACGAGTTTTTTATTTGATGCTCGCTGGCCACACGCTTTTTGGACGCGGGTTGCGCAAAAATGAAAAAGGGCGCGCCGAAAGTTTTTTACCTATAACTGAATTGAATTATAGAGGCTTGGAAAAGGTTGAAGCAACAACGATTTCGATTTCATAGATATGTATATATAGTATAATTGAAATTCAAGGGTTTGGAAAGAGATAACTGTTCGTAAGGAGCTCAATATTATTTCGGAAATGTTTCATTCAGTGATGAATATTCTGTTTTTGGGAAAACATTAGTACTTTACAATAATGTAATGGTATACCATTAAATAAAATATTTTTCATTTTAATTGATTTTGCAGACAGTGAAATCAATATAAATATCTGTTATTCCAAAAAAACTGTTATTTATACAGCCGAAACATAAAGCAAAAATGACAGGTTACAATACGACTTTTTCCAAGAATGAATGTTTTTAAATAATATACTCGAAAATGAAAAGCATACATATAACAAAAATATTGAACCAAAAATAAACATTAATTTTAGCTGTTGAAAGCAAACGATCCGTAAAATACAAAGGCAACTGGTAAACAATCAACGAAATGCCAAAATGACATATCAAGCCAAGTAAATAAAAACACGATCAGTCTACATTCACGCGCAACGTCAAAAATGAACTTCAAAATAAACTTTTTCAACAGTATTCCAAGTAAAGGATTTCACAGCCAGCACGCACCAGTATTATCATATTCACACAGCGTAAATTTCTCATTCAAAATCATTTCTCATTGAATAAGTGCCTGGCGCACGAGACGCTAATGCACGACAATGCGCGGTGTCTTGTCTCCTCGGAATTTCGCAAATAAATTCCACGCATCGAGATTCAAATAAACGCATTACTCCAGACGCGAGAGCGACGAGCGAAAAAAAGTGAGAGAGAGCAGCAGAAGAAAGGGCGCGTAAGAAAGATCCTCCGGCGCGACGAGCCAAGAATGCCAGCGCTTTTCCTCCCAACGAACCGGCTGTTTTATGCACGCGCTTTTCTTCTCGCGTCCTTCAGCCGAGAGCGTCTGTATCTTGCTTCTCACTGAATACTCGCGGGAGCACGCGCAGCGGCTCTAATCTCGCCTAAAATTCCTGGCTGCTGTACTAGCTGTATTTCAAATGCGATCGCTTGTGCGGAGGCTGCATCGAGCGTCGTAGCGTTTGCGCTATTTCACTGCTATTGTGCGATATTTTATTACGGAATTGATATACTTCGTTTTGGATTTGAAATTTTTCTTGAATAGAAGTTTTATTTTCGCTGATTTGAAGCAAATTTTAAAATGTGACTTTATAACGGGTTTATTTATTTGCATTTTTGCAATATTTGAGTAAAATGAATTTTTCATAATTAGTTATTTTTTATATTTGCTCAATGCAGTAGTAAAGTGATATTTATGACTTACAAAATCGGCTTCATTATTTAAATATATGTAATGGCAAAACACTCACCTGAAACAGATAAAAAATACAAATATTTAATAATAATTTAAATATAATTGTACCTAATTAAGCTTATACAATATTATACAATAATTATTATACATATATTTCAAAGTATAATAAATGTGTAAGTGATATTTATTGTGAACTGATGTTAAAATAATTTTTAAAATTTTTATTTTATTCATTACGACTGTTTGAATCTAAAACAAACATAAAATCATAAAGTATAAAGTAAAATAACAATGGGATTCAAAAATAAACTAGGGTAGTGTAAAAAAAGTAATATGCAAAGATGAAAAAATAATGAAAGCGAAGAAAAACCGAGGTCTCGTGGGGTGTAGCTGCCTCCCGAGTGTAATTCATATTCAATATTCTTTGATCATCTTATAATCGATATCTGGTTACGTGTATCTATTTTTAGTGATTTCTTTATTTGTTTTATATCACTTATATCTATTCTCTATCTGACTTGTGGTTTGAGTTCCTTAAAATTTTTCAACCGTTTTTTGTGCAATAAAACTTTAATATTTAAATGTTATCTTTTGATTTACAAATTGCTTTATTGTTTTGTTGAGCATTACGAAAAGTTAAAAATTTGTCTCGTTACTGCAAGTTTCAAGATACGTGACAGAAGAAAGAAGATCTTTTAATTAAATTAATAATTGATTGAGTTTATCGCATCAAAAAGACTTTAGGTTCTATAGTCCTATAGACTTCAAGTTCCTGGAAAATTTGTGATCATTGCTACGAGTATTGACGTCACAAGTCAACAAAAGTGTAGTCTGCAATGCAATATGTAGGCAATTCGAATCTCGCTGTGTATCGATAGAAGTTTACTCAGTGTAGAGTCTACAGTTTCGTTGCACAGGAATTTTGGAGGCCCCGGTTCGAATCCACGCAAGATCGAGTTCTTCTACTTTTTATAGTTCTTTTTGTTATCTGTTTAATCATCTTATGAAATAATTGAGATTTATTATAATTTTCGTGTTTCAATGTTTTAGGGATTAGAAATATGTGGTGTCTGACACGAGCATGGACTTACTACTTAATATTTCAGTTTTTTATGTATTCGAAAAATAAGCTCACTATAACATTTAACTTTTACGGAAACAAAAATATCATCTAAAAAAATATTAATTGAATCAAGAACACTTTCACTATTCTTATTAAAAAAAAATTATAAAAAAAATAATAAAAAAAAAACATTAAAAGCATCTTTTCACTTCAAAAAATACACAGCTACACCCTCTTCCACTTCCACAAATATTTGTTTGCCGTAAGTAAATTTTTTACTCGGCCATACATCCAACTCGTTCACTCGCTCCCTCTCCCGAGGCATAGAAGAGGGGCACGAGGAGGCGGGGGGACAATCTAGTCTCCCTGCAAACCTCTCGCTCCACTTCACCTCTCAACTCACAGCCGCTATCGCCATTTTTTGCGCCCGGCGTCTCTTGTTCGCCGGATGTTTATACAGCCGGTGGCGCGCGGGGCTGGAGAATTAAAACGCGGTAACCGATCCCCCCCCCCCTCCTCCTCGTCTTTTCGCCCGAACTGCCGCTCGTTCGGTCGAAAGTCAAGAGAGTCGCATTCACCATCTTGGATATTAAAAGCGTGCGCTCGGTGCTCGCGAAACAATCGGACGGCGCCGCCGGTGAAAGAATGGCGACGCGAGAGAGCCGCTTTTCGATATCGCGGAGACGCGCGCCTCCGAGGGAGAAACTTCATCTTTATATATGAGCCGCATGCAGAGCGAAAATGAAAACGGCGAGGGGTAGGTGTATGTCGTCATCAGTGCGAGCTGTACGGAAAATGTATCGAGATTTGGTGGGCGCTGCTTTTTTTGCATCTCATTTTGTAGCGGCTGCGCGATTTTTTAGGACCGGCGCAGCGAGCTGTGGGCGCTCGTCTGACCTTAATACACCGCTGCATTTCCTGCGGTATCCGCTCGGAAAAAAATCATTGCTTTTTCTCTAGGGAAAGGGATGTGGGGTGTGTGTGCGGCAAATTTAGCGGGGATTTGGTCGTTATTCTTTATCCGACCGGGAATGATGCGAAATTTTCGTTTTCTTGCGGATACGAAGTTTTTGTTTATTGTGAAAATTGATATATTTGTTATTTTGGAAAAGCAATTTATGAAGTGTCCGTAAATTTTTTATTGTACTTTTTTATCTTACTGATACATTTATTTACGTGTTTGAGAGAATGTTTATATTCAGACGTTGAATATCAGAGTGGTAACACTGCATTAATATAATATAGGTTACGCGGTATCTAAATGGAAACCAATACAATTTCCTTTAAAAATGCATATATCTGATGTATGTCTACGTATATTTACGATAAATGATGTTAGAAATACATAAAGCAAATTTTTTGCTAAATTTGATATTTGATATTTTACAATTTGTTGAGGTATAACTCATCGGGTAGCAAAAGAAATGTTTTAAATTTTCAGATTTCTATTAACACTTTATTAAAAATTCATTTAATAATTAAGAAACTTTATATTATATTATTTTTTATACTTTAAATACTAAAACAATCCTTTTAAATCATTTTTCAAAATCCTTTGTTCTAAAAACAGTCAACAGACATTTGACGAAATAGATAAATGAACCTTCAGCAACTTAAAATCAATCCACAAAAATAATACATGCTCAATTTTACAACAAGTCCATAGACAGTCCGGTCCTCGAGACTCATCAAGGACTCGGCTGCAGCCGAGAAGCCGGGCTGCACCTCTCCCAAGTTGTACAGGAAAATTTACTTGTGGCTCGGGAGCAAAAGCTCGCTCGGCTTTCTTCGCAGAAGGGGAAAAGAGACGGAGACGCGGGGGAGGCGGAGGCCTCGCTTCGACGCCCCGAGGCCAAGGTGTGCTCGGGACAGGGCCGTTAAAATAATAAAATGCCAGGAGGAACAGAGGTTCCCGTCACCCCCGCGGTGCCCCCGGTATCCACCGAAACTTGTGCAAACTTTACCGTGCGCGCCATCCCGACAGCCATTCTATCTTCCTCGCTCTTTCCCTCTCTTTTTGTCCTCTCCTTTTGTCTCTCTCTCTCTCTCTCTCTTTCTCCCTCTCTTTCTCCCTCTCTTCCTCTTGCCCGTATCGCGTTTTATCTTTCCTCTGTCGCCTCTGACTTGACCTATCTTGGGCCGTAGCTCGTCTTCTTTTTCGTCGCCGCTTTTTCCCCCGCGCGGCTACGTATATACGTTCTCCTTACCTTATGTAACTAATCATCTTTCTTTTTGACGCTTCGCCGCTCTGTTTTTTCGCTCCAGTGAAATTATACCTGGAAATTTTTCATTAAACTACTGTTGATGATACCTCTACGGATTTCGAGCGAAAATGACTCACGTAGGAGTCGCGGGGGTTATATTATTCTGAATCGATAACGTAACGTTATTGGTTATGCATGTAAGTAGTAGCGTTAAAAACCTGATTATCGATAGCGTTAAAGATAAAATATATTATCTAGGGCAGTTAAAAGGGGATTTTTTTATACCAATGAACATACTAATTTTTTTTTCTTAAACTGCGTACTTAAGAGTTAGTTTCAAGATTAGCATCAAAGTATAAACCTTAATCTTATGTATTAATAACACCCTGATATTGTTCACATATTAATACTATCTGAATATAATAGATTATCTAAAAAGTTATATTATATACTGAAGTAATATCAATCAATAATGAAATTCATTAAATAATTAATATAACAATAATATAATCTGACATTTACTTTAGATACTACATATGTTAAGTGATCATGAAATTGTCATTAACTTATTATTTCATTATCAAGATTTACAAATAGTATTACAAAATGTTCAAAATCGATGTAACAATTTTGACTTTAATTTTTTGCAATTACCTTAATTGTAACATTTCTGTTCAATTTTGTTTTTATGGGTTTGAGTTCGACATACTAAATACGACAAAACATTTACTTTCAATTTATGAAACAGAGTGCTTATTAATCTTTCCATTACGATCAAATTACTATAAAAGCAACTCTAGAAGTACTTTTTTAATATCTCGTATGCGTAATGCATTGCATTATTGCATATTGAATAAAGATTCTGAAAATTTTGATAATATAAATAAATGCGTAAGTAAATAGTTATTTATTATAAATCAATAATTATAGGAAATAGAAAACTCTATAAAGAACTCAATTCTGAATGACCTTTTCAAATATTTTTTTATTATGAAATTTCGTTCCTATGTTAACTTATATTGAACTCAAGACTATTTCAATATATATCAAATCAAAAACCTATTATTGTTAAATCAATATAAAAACGAAATAAAACATGCAAAACATTAACTCATATCTTGTTGTAGTAAGGGGTCTATATCATTAATCATCTACATAAATTGAAATGTATGAACTTCTATTAGCGTTTTCAAATCAAAATTATAAAACTTAAAAAAAAGCGTATGAACGAAATTTTTTAAACCAGTAAAAAATGTTTAGATTGATAAGGTAAATAAAAAACTTTTTTTAAATATCTTTTTCAGACGCTTCAGAATATTAATTTTAAATTATTCACAGAGATACCATGTATAATGATAGCGAGCAACTCGGCCCTGTATTTGCTTGTATCGTAATATATTTTTATTAATTGTAATTCTATTAGACTATTTCTGTTAATAGTTAAAAAGAAAAAATGATAATCGGAAATATAAGTACTATGGGGTTCTTGTCGTTTTCAATTGTATGTTAAGTAATCAAAACTAATGAAATATTTTTTATAATTATCAAATGATTAAAATATGTTTCTTATTTTTAAATACTTTTTAAAGCAATTTAAAAATGTATAATTACTTTTATTCCATTTCCAGAGAAAATACCTTCTTGATCATACCCGCTAAGCGAAATCGAAAGTTAGACTCGAAAATGAATGGCTTATGTCTGCTTGTCCAATCCATCGTGAGAGGGAGAGAGAGAGGAGGGAGTTGAGAAAGACGAGAAGAGAGAAAGAGAAGTTATAATCTCCTTTTTATCGTCCCTCCAACAAATCCGCCTCGCGCACACTTCCGTCATCTATTTATCCTGTCTTCGGCTTGTTTTACGGGTTCGGCGCGCGGGCAAAGATTATTCTTGTGCTTTCATCCGCGGCTTCTCTCGCACTTGGAGCGATCGACATCGGAACTCGAATCGAACTTTCCCCCCGAAGAGAGAAGCCCCAAGAAGAGCAGCTTCATACATGTAGACCCGCAGAAGTTGGAAAGAGTATAAGATGGACGTGTATGTGTGCGCGCGCCCGCGACTTTTGAAGCACTCGCCGTACAAGTTGACTTTTATTTGAGCGAAGTATCAACAGGTATCGACTGACTTTAGCTTCCTCTATCGCCTCTTTCTCGTCCGCGCTTGCTTCCTATCTTATACAAGCTCTCTTTCTCTCTCCTCTCCCTCTTTCTCCCCCCCCCCTCTCTCGCTCTTTCTTACTTTCTCTCTCCCCCGCGCTCGTTTCTGAAGCTTCTGTATAGACGCGGGTATACTTGCTTCGTCTATACAATGGATGGCTTATTCTCGCGCGAGCTGGCTTCTACTCGCATGTTGTATTACGACTATATTTGTTCGGCACAGGTCTATAGACGCTTCTTGACTTGCTTTTCAAAAGCCAATTGATTTCTTTTTGTATCGTTGGAATGAAGTTATTATCGGTGTTCTTATTTACTTATAGATTCATATTCTGAACTTTTACATAGTCAAATATTTTGATTTGTTTACTGGAAAATATTTCGAAATTGCAGAGAATTATTTTTTTAATTAATTTCCTTTAAATAATTTGCATAGTAAACTATTTTAAAATTAATTATTACATACGAAATCCAAATAATTTATATTTAAATTATAATAAAGAAATATCAGTTTGCAGAAGATTCTTTTGAGATATACCAGTCAATTCTCGACGTATTCGGATATATCCAGTAATCCGAGATTCGAATTAATCGACGCGACCTATTAATTATGTCACTCAAGTAATCATTAGAGATCCTGAGTAATAATAGCATTAACTAGTACCAATTAAACTGCGCGGATAATTACTAACAGGGTAAAAGGACTTTTAATCACAGCAGTATATTTGACTCGTTAAATGAGAAATAATTAAATACATTTATGAAAAATATTAATATATGACAATTAAATTATCAATATTTATGATAGTTAAGAAATCTATATTTAGAACACTCGAAAAAAAGAAAAATTTATGAAAATTTATCAGCGCTCGTTTATTTATAGTAATTATTTCATAAAATCAACAATAGCTCTGCAAAAACAATATTCCAAGCACACTTCTAAAATCAATCAAACTCAGTAAAAGTCAACTCGCGCAGAATCAATTACGCGAAAGCAAACCGCAAATGCTCGACTCTTAATAGAATTGCAATTTTCCCGAGCAATGCCACTTAGTTTTTCCCGAACAATACGCGCACTTTTCGTTACTCGAAACGCAAAGTGCGCGAAGCACTGCACATAGAACGCGCAATCGAGCGAAACGCGACTTTAGAAATCCTCTTCTCGTTTCTTTTTTCCCGCATGTATTATATCTCGAAAGCCACTTAACAGCCGCAACTCTCAAAAACTCTTCGAGTGAAATTTCACTCGTTTTGAGCGAACAATTTTAATTTTAGTAAATTTTTCACACGGAAATTGAGTGAGAAAATTAGGTCACTCTTAACAGAGCAAATCTTCACTTTCTGTTCAAGTGAAATGAAACAACTCTGTAATCTGAAAATTAAATAAAAATAAATCAAGAGTTTTCACACGAAATACAATAAACATATTAGAGTACATATATTTTAGCCCTCAGACCACTTTTATTTATCTTACTTTACAATTTTTTTGCTAATTAATGAGCACGCGCTTTGATTATCGCTAACTCCATAACAACAGAAATCGATATCAATACTTCCCGGTGCACAGTTTTCACACTCGATTGCCCTTTCGTAAGGCCTTGTGTAGCGAAAGCAAAATTTAAAGGACCATTGATGCACCCTTATTATGTGAATTTTCATGCAAATCGTGAAGTGGACGCCTATTAACGACTCCGAGAGAAAAAAAAATGAAGAGTGCATTATATTGAGTGCATTATAGGCAAGGCACTTGTAAATTATACACTAGAACAGCATGACTGCAAAATAATCGGTCATCTGTGAAATACAATCTGTCCTCGCGTTAAACATGCTATAGAGTAATTAGATGAATTTCTGCTATCATATTCATAAATTATGAAGGAGTTACGGAAGTGTTGAATCAATACAAATAATACAAAAACGACATGCTAGAAAGCGATGAACATCTGTATTTATCTGCGCAATATTTATCTCGATACAATGTGAAATATAATACCTACTATCTACGAGGAATCTCCTGAAGATTAAGTTTCGCCACCATAAAAATCCATTTATCATGTTCTCCGTTCTTCAAGAAAGCCATAATTCATAGTTCGAACAAAATATGATTTACGATTGAGTTTCAAATAAAAAATAGTCTTTCTATGCTGACTTAGATAGTAACCTTTATGTTCATATTAGGAGTGTATTTCTTATTATTTCTAATAAAACTTTAAACGTGTACATTTGTTTTAAAAAATTATTTACTTTACGTTTTCATTTAAAAGTAAACATTGTTACCTTTAAAGTAAAATCTGAAGACGATAAAATTATGTATAACAAGCTCTGTAATTCAAGCCAAATTTTTTATTCGATAAGTCATGTATTTGTATAGATTCAATACAAAGTATAGGAAATGATAAACCAATTTTCATTAAAGCGGAAAATGTTTAAATCTCTTTTCTACATTTAAATGTTTAATCTCTCACGTAGCGTTTGTAAAAATAACGGTCATTAAAACGGTGCATGAAATATTCATGCGCGTACGTAGCAAGAATCCGGCCGGCAATTAAACGTTAAAAAAACATTTGTTAAACTCGTTAAATGTAACTGGGACGCATTTTCCTCAATTTTAAAATTCATCATCCCATACATTTAATGCGACAGTGTGGGCAGCAACCATATATGAAAAAAAAAAAACAAAAGCAAGAATAGGAACGCATCATTCTAATTTTGCAACTCTAATTATATCCCACTTTTTTAGGCGGCCGGCCGCAAAAAGTTAATACGGCAGCTGCGAAAAAAACCATGTTTTATGTCGCGCGGGCTCGAAAATAATAGAGTAATTAATTACCGTACAAAGGGAGAGGGTAAGGCTAGCGCTCGCGCGGCGAATATGATCAGTAAAAACTTGCTAATTAATCACCGGTGCGCGCGTATTGCGCCCCTTCCTCGTCCCGATTCATTAGGTGCTTGATTAAACCTGAGGCGCGCACAGCCCGGCCGTTCACATATTTTTCAATGTTTGTTACCCACCGAGGGAATCATCTGTCCCGAGCTGCACTCCTCCTCGTTTTATCGGACGCTACACCCCATTCGTCTCTCCTTCCCTTTTTCTTTCCCGCCGCTCGGCTCTACTTTATCCTTTTCCCATTCTTTGTTGTTCGCGATTTCTCTCTCTCTCTTTCTCTCTCTTTCTTTTTCTATTATTTCTCCTGCTATTGCGTCCTTTGCAAGGGAAATTGGTCACCCATAACGATCCGAAATGTTTTGGCGGAAGCTCGTTACCCGTGACTTTATGTGCGTCGAAGCGGCCGATCGACAACGAGCGGGGCTGGAATGCAAAAGGAAAAAGAGATAGTTTACGTTGGGCCCGAAAAGGTCTGCTATTCTTCTGCAGAGATGTGATAGGTGGTTTCCAGAAAAACGACCCTTCTTAAACGAAGTAAAATTTTGTTTCGTCTGTATGTTGTATTTATCGTATGTATATATCATAAATTACTTGTGGTTTGAGATATTTTAATATAAATAAGTGTCATGTTGCTTTTTCGGTTAGTATTGGCCGGATTGCTTTATAATACAATTATACCTATATAATTTGTATAATTCTATTATTTGTACTTTATAATACTTCTCTGACGAAAAAATTTATATTTTGCAAAATTTATTTACAATTTGCTTATTATCGCATTGGAATTAATGATTTTCTATGGTAAAAATAATCTACTTACATAATAATGTGCAATCTACGAATAATCTCCTTAAAAATGGTTTTGATAACTTTTTTTATTACTTTATCTTTATTTTCATTTTCACACAAAAGAAAAATTAAATTAAACTATTTATTTTCTATATCAGAAATATAATTTTGTTAAAACTTACACACGATAAGTAGCATTTTTTATTTGACTTATATCCTTATCAAATCACAACCTATATAAGAGTACACTTGGCTTGAGTACGTATTTATCTAAAGTTTACGTTCAGTTTTAAGATTTCGTGACGAATCTGATATCACAGTTGTGAGTAAACATTTGTAGCTTTTGTATCGTATAAAAACCGCAGTTAAGATAATTTAGCACCGAAGATAAACTAGTACAGAGCATGCAGACTTCATGACTTATTTAAATAAAGAAATGTATCTTACAGTTATTTCAGCCCGTGTATTTCTTTGCATTGTTACAATTCACTAACATTGCATAATTTATTAACATCCTATTTATTTACTTTTATTCTACTATTAGTATGTCAGATATAAAAGTATTCTTATAAACTTCTAGAAAAAAGTTTTTTCGTTATTTACCTTCTACTAATGTTTCCATGAAACATTCATTTTATAATTTCCTTAAAATAGTCAAAATATGTTAGAGAAGTAGTTTCTTTCTTACATAATATAAAAGTACAATAAATCTCAAGTTTCTAAGTATCTAAGTTCAATCCCCACAACATTACACCAACAAATCATTCATAAATTATTGCAGCCAAATTCGTAAATAAAATAATTCCAAATCTTCCCGATCTCTTTACTCTCAATATCCTCGTAAATCTATCGGAATTTTCCTAAATACCACGTTCCGCGCAAACAGACTTGAATACTCTCGCTCGTAAAGCCCTTCTAAAATTTAATATTTGACGTGTCACATTCGCGTTAAGTCAAGAGAGCCGGCGAGAAAGAGCGAGTCAGAAAGGACAGATGCGGTTCGAGAGAGCCAAGCCGGCTGGCGGAGAGCAGATCCCGGGCACATATTTGGATACGGATCAGAGAGAATAATTCCCTGGATTAGCGTTCTCGCCGCGACGTTCCGCTCACCCCCCCCCCCCCTCACCACCCCCGCCTCTCGCCTGTTCCTATCGACGAGTGCTCTTACGCGAATAATGGCCAAAAGCTCGCGCCCGCACGCGTGCTTGAAATTTGATGAACTATCCTGTAAAGGTGCGCTCCTGGAATAGCTGCGCATAGCGTGCGAAAGACTGCAAACTGACCCGTTCCGAGTTCCGCGGCACAAAGCGACCGCACCAGTAGCGCGACTCTTGGCCTTTGATGTATACGCGTAAGCGCGCTTGTAGAGAGCCGGTGTAACGAGCGTGGGAGAGAAAGGCGAGATTATGAAGTCTTTTTTTTTTGTTTGGGTTTTGTAGTTTTTGGCTTGTTCGTTGCCTGGAGTTGAGTAGGCGTGTGGGGGAATTTAAGGGTCGTGCAAGGGTTGGTGTATATTTAAGGCGATAAATAATTATCATCAATCATGAAAAGTTATTTTATTTTTACTCTAAGAAACAGTATTGTTCAAATATTTGCCCTGAATATTATTTAAATATTGTTTTAATATTGAAATTACCTTCATGTATATATTAAAGCAATGCAACAACAATATTTTGTCTACCGCAAAATATTGGATACATATTGCAAAATTGCTGTATCAGAATTATTAAATTATGGAGCAATAAAAAGAAATATAAAAATAGTTAAAAGATTCTTTAATTAATATTCGGATGTAATTTCAAGTATAAAATGCTATTTTAACAAATACCAATAAGAATGTTACGTAACAAAAAGAACATGAAAGCAGGATAAAAAAGTTAAGCATCAAACAAACATTTGCAACGCGAAATGCTTTAAAATTGTTCGTACTTTTCCAATAACGCATGATCAGAATTACTCTATCCATCCAAACCATACTAGCATTATTTTTAAAGCTCACACTCAGGCCCCGATATAACGTTTTTAGCCTCAGCCTCTAACAAAACGTTCCTCGCAAAGTGCGCACAGAGGGAGGCAGAAAGCCAGGCTCGAAACAATGGTCATCAGTCCCCTCTCTCTCCCCTGCCGACAAAGGTTTCAAAGTTAAAGCCAGCCGGCAAACAATAACACGCGCAAAAAAAGGGACTGGCCAACTCTCGGGGATTGCGCGCAAAGAGGGACAAAATTATGCTTGCGCCTGCGGCCAATAATATATATTCGCGCTGCCACGCGCGCTTAAGCAGAAGTTGGACCATTATTTTAGCGTTTGAATGCGCGATAAGAGAAATCACGGGGGGAGGGAGCTGTGTGTTTCGGACGGACATTGTGTGCGCGCGCTTCGTAGTCGGACACCTTCGCGCCGGACTGTGTCTTTATGCGAGAGACAGAGAACACGCGTGTTTATGTAGAGGACTTGTATGCGAGCGCGGCTCTTTATGTTAGCCGAGTCGCGCGTGGCGCTGTCAGAAATTAGAAATATACTTGAAACTTTATTAATAGAATGGCGCGAGTGCCGCTCGGAGAGTGATGTGGGTTCACTTTGTCGCGGGCGAAGCTTATGCTAATTGCCATTTGGCGTTTGATGCCGAAATGCGATAGTAATTTTTTGTTTGCTTTTTGCTTTGTCAAAGAGAAGGCCTTATGAGAGTGGTATTTTTGGAATCCGAGTTTCTGATGAATTCTTATGTATTTAGGATTATTACTTTAGAACAAGTAGTATTTGGTATAATGTTAGTCTATATGGATGTGCAAGTGTATGCGGACACGCAAGCGTGTATGTTTAAGCGTGTGTATACTATCTCATAATTAATCTTGTTATAAAACAAAGATGAAAAATCAATCTTCATCTGCTATATTGACATGTATTATAACTAACACTCGCCAAGTGTTTACGACCACACACCTCATTTTTGCATCTCTATTCAATTCACCCAATTCTCTGTACATTCGGCGCCCTAGACATACATTTAAGCGGCTTTAGCGCGCTTGCAAGCTGGAAGTTGAAAGCTCGACCTGCGATTTTGTCTCTCTCTCTCTTCTCTTTCTGTGTCTCTTTCCACGCCCCCGCCTTCATTCCGTTTGTCACATTTCTCTATTCGTCTCTTGCGCCCGGGCGCGTTGCGGCAAAAAAGGAGACGTGTTTGCGAGAGTTCGCGCAGAGAGCGCACATAAGAGATGAAGAAAGGGGGGAGGCGAGGCCAGAGAGTGACAATGATTTATTGTAGTTTAAAACTTTTGCGCGAGCGCTCAATTCATACCAATTTTCTAAGCGAATTCTCTCTCTCTCACTCGCGCGAGCTCGCGCATTCGCTTGTTTCTTATTATTTCGTATGGTAATTATGATAAGTTGCCCACCCTCCCCACCCTTCTCTCTCTCACTCTCTCTCTAGACCTGACTAATGGCGGCGGAAATGTTTTCGGTCTCAAAGAAGTCTCCCGGTACTACCCATAAATTCACTAGAGCGATTTGTATGAATTTACCCGCTCCACCCTTTCGTTATTATGCGCGGATTATAACGAAGTATTAATAATTATCTATTGTCAAATTGCAAATGAGAAAGAATTGACAGCGCTAGTGAAATTGCGGATAATGGATTGTGTTCTTGGAATAATTCTAATTTGCTGTTTCTTCGTAGAACGAATATATCCTATTTATATCGAATTATCCGTTTCATCTTTTTTTTAATAATTAGTTTTCTTAGTGTTCATTCTCATTTAATTCAATGAACAAATAAATAAATATATAGAACAAAAACATTACTAAATAAGAATAAACGAATCCTAACGATATCAAAGATTGTTTATCCTTTTTAATCAATAAAAAAATATATAATGTGACAGGCTTAGAAAATTTAAAAAATGATCAAAGTTTCCAGTAAATTTTAATGAAGATCAAATAACTTACAAAAAAAGTTTGGTAGTCTTTTAGGTCTTGTTAGTCTGCTACTATAGAGTATGATAAGATTTTTAAAATCTTTTTTCTTCATGAAATTATTACTATAAAGACTAGAGAAAGGAGAGTAATAGTAATAGGAAAGTTTTAGTGTTATCAAATGTAATCACTCTGTCAGCTTTGAATAACTCACAAACTAACGCATCAATACAAGAAAATCGGGTACAAAAAATACACGGCAAATACACTTTTCCCTCAACTCTCCATGATTATCACATTCCGAATGCCCTTAAACATGTTACGATTTATGCATATCTGTTTTAAATTAATATAATTCAATCTCGATGGGCTTAATTGGCAACGCTGAAAGCGAGCGCTCCGGTATACCAAACGCCGCCGAATAATGCAGCGACACATTCTACACGCGAGCTCGAAAATGGAAAATCGCGCGTCAAAGTCGCTGACTCATCCATTTAATTCGAAACATCGCGATTACCGGCTCGATGCTCTAGCTCGCGAGTTTAATAAAATACGCCCGGCTGTGTATGAAGCGCCAGCCGACTAATTAATTCCATGGGGTGCGTCGATCTCTGCCGCTCGCTCGAAAGAGAGAGAGAGAGAGAGAGAGAGAGAGAGAGAGAGAGAGAGAGAGAGAGAGAGAGAGAGAGAGAGAGAGAGAGACGCGGAATTGAAATTAGAGAAAAAGAGTCGACTAATGAGATTGCTAATGGAGAAATACAAACGCAGATGCTGACTTGGTGTTAGCTGTCCTGCTTTTTCATTCGGTACTAATTTAGGTATTTAAAAAACTTGAACAAGTCGTCCGTTCTTAATAACACGGTTCGTTATATAGAAATATTATTTAAGCTATAACATTATAATAATACTTCACAAAAATCAGTTTGCAGATACATAAATTAAAACGATAATAAATTTGTATCGCGGATAATCATAAAGTGAATTCCGTATTCCAAGAATAACCATGTAACAAATTATAACCGGAAATCGAATTTCACGCGTCCGTCTGTAAGTTACAAAGGAACGAAGCGCGCTCGTTCTCGTTACTTTGGCTCCATAGCTTTATAAAATAGCATAAGAAAGAGAATGGAACAATGCGCGTGAATTTAACTTAATCTGCATGGCGATAAGAGAGGGACCAGAGTGAGAGTAAGAGAGACAGCCAGAGAGCTAGCTTACGCGGCACGAAAGAACGGAACAAAGATAGACAGTAGAAGAGAGGGCCCGGACGCGAAAGTGAGTTACACACTCGGACGATATAACCACTTTGCCCGCTGTATACCTGTGGAATTTATACAAAATACAGAAAGGCAGGGTCACGTGCGCGCGGCCTGTGTCCTTTGTGTCCCGCGCGTTTTATACAAGGGCCGAGAGAGCCGACGACTGCTGTTCGTCAAAGCACTTTGCACGTGGCCTAGGTGGGAGACACGCGTATAGTCGCGTGCAGAATAAAAGAGAGGGGAAGAGGTAGAAAGCCGCGTGAAAATTTTTTTCGAGGCCAGCTCGGCTGCCGGGCTACAATCGGCCGAAATTACGTCGCTGCATGTTGACGCGTCAAAGGCCCGTTGTGCGCTTTGCGACGCGCGGCTGGTTGTCTGCGCGGCACGCGCTTTTTCTCGCCCGTTTTTTTTTG